>JAMJFZ010000538.1:0-80385 GCA_026225945.1 Cricetomys ansorgei | reverse complement strand
TGATTTCTGAAATAAATACTGTGTATTTCCATTTTGACTGATACTACCAATTATTACATATAAATTTGTGCTCACACATATTTATGTTTCAGTCAAATGCTATTTTCTGTCAGAAAAGTGTAATCTAGTGCGTTTCCTCTTATTTTTCAATGATTTTTGGTCTGGGAGTGGCTCTGGATATCAGTTTCAACAGAAAAGACTCAGGGGGACCTGCTAATGATCTTTTCTGATGTCAAGGTTCAGCCTCAAACCCAGGTTCTTGTTGCCCTGGACTTTTAATGGAGCTCCTGGAGCTGTTGGAGCCATTTTCCCACCACAGAGCAACAAGCATGAACACCAAATGCCACAAGTCTGGAATAGGAGGGCAGGAAGATTGCCAGAGCCATCAGCTTCCATCCTTACAGATTTCGTTTTTAAATGTAAAGCCCGTTCTCTAACGCACAGTTAGTTACGTTTCCTATTCATGCAGACAAAGCTGTGCTCAACAGCCTTGGATTAATACTGCTCAACTGACTTAATAGCCTTTTCTGAGAACATCCATTTCCCCAAGCTGGGGGTGACAGTGACTATTACCAAGCCCTTTGGTTCCCCCAACCCGGGGCAGAGATCATATCCCAGTGATTTTCATTTTTGTTTCCATGTTGCACATCCACTTTTCATAGCCTTCTGCAATTTCTGTCTGAATTCAATGACTCAGATCTGCTACTCATTTTCTATTGGGTTGTCTTTAGGGCCTAGCAAGCACTGAATTTGGGGGAGTTGACTACATTTTTTTCCCCTTGCTATTTTTGTGTTTCTAGCAGCATTAAGCATATGGCCATTTCATTGTTTATTGACGCCTGGCACTGCGACTAGTCAGCAGGTTGAAGAAGAAGCAGAACGAGAACTTCTGTCTCCTTATCTGTGGTCTTGAGACACAATGCCTACCTCTCTCACATGTACTGTTGGAATGTGCTTTAGTTCATGGTGTAAGGTAGAATTGCTTCTCACTGGAAATAGTTCTTATGCAATTCAAGCATAAAACTCACAACAAAAGGAATAAAGACTGCAAGGAAAATACGCCATCCCATTTACAGAGTAAACAGAAAGTGTGTATGACTATGTTTGTTCCTAAGAACAGACATGTTTGAAAACATTTTCAGATTTTTTTTTTATTGTAGTGCTTTCTAGTATGGCTGGATGTTTAAAATGATGATACAAGACTTTTACAATCACAAGCTAAAGTTCTTTCTTGGTTAAATTATAATGCTGATAGCCATTATGTATTTACAGATCTTAGTTGTTTGCTGTTTTGTCAGCTAGTTAATGATATTCATGGTGTAATGTGTATAAAAATTTAGCTACAACAGGGGCTGGAGAGATGGCTCAGTGGTTGAGAGTACTTCTTGCTTTTGCAAAGGACCCAAGTTCAGTTCTAACACTCACACACTGGCTTACAACCAGCTGTAAATCCAGCTCCAGGGGATTTGATGCCCTCTTGACCTCAAAGGACATTGTACGCAGTTGGTACACACACATAAAAACTCACTCACATAAATAAAAAAAATAAACCTTTTTAACAAGCTATAATAAAAGCCCTACATTTTGCTCCATTGCTTTTATTCTGGGAGGTGCCTGAATCCCACTACTTTTTCTAGGATTAACCAACCGCAAACCCATTGTACACCCAATTCACTATTAATTGCTCAAGGTTCTTTCAATGATCATTTTTACTATTCTCTCAACCCTATCAGCCTGTTATAAAAACTGTATCTGCGATAAAATGCATACATTTGTCTGTATCTGTTACGTTTCAATTACTGTGTTAAAAGACCACAACAAAAACAACTTATGGAAGGAAGCGTTTATTTGGGCTTCCAGTTCGTCTCAGTCCGTGTTCTATTGCTGTGAAGAGACACCATGGCCATGGCAGCTCTTATAAAAGAAAGCCTTTCATTAGGGCTTGCTTACAGTTTCAGAGATTTCGTCCATTGTCGTTATAGGTGGGGACATGACAGCACAGAGGCAGACATGGTGCTGGAGAAGTAGCTGAGGTTTCTACATCCCCATCAACAGGAAGCAGGAAGAGAAAGACACGGGGCTTGGCTTGGGCTTTTGAAACTGCAAAGCCGGCTGTCAGTTACACACTTCCTCCAACAGGCCTCACCTACTCCAACAAGGCCATATGGCTTATCTTTCTCATGTAGTTCCATTTCCTGATGACTAAGCATTGAACTACATGAGGCTATTGGGGCCATTCTTATCCAAACCACCACACAGTTCCGGATATGAGTCTGCAAAGACAGGAAAAATTGACAGCAAGCAGACACAAGTCAGAGAGACTAAACTAGAAATGGCCCAAGTCTTTAAACTCTCAAAGCCCACCCCCAGTGACGTACTTCCTCCAATAATGACCCAAACTGCATCACCAACTAGGGGTCAAATATTCAAATACCCAAGACTATCAGGGACAACCCATTCAAATCACCACAGCATGTCAGTATCTGTCTATCCATTTATATATCTTGTAGCCTCTGCTTCTATCTGCCTATCACTGCCTGTCACTTCTCCTTGTTACCAGTATGCCATTATTTTGAGTAGATTAATTTTTCTGTTAAACATATAAATATATGTCCAGTTTGAATTGTATAAAAATCTACACGCTGGGGCATGCACACACACACACACACACACACACACACACACACACACACACCTGTGGCAACTATTGTCTAAAATTATTCTTAATATAAAAGGTACTCCCTGCATTCAGATGCTTAAAAATTCTCTTATATTATGCCATCTCTTAATATTTTAAGTAGCAATGTCTGGATTCTAAGAAAGTGATTTTTTTCCCAGACAATTTCAATTACAATTATTCTCAAAGATAAGAATTGAAATGGGTGTGCTTGATTATAATGCCTTATGTCAGTGCATTAACCAGCTGCCTTTTTTAACAACTTTGAATCATTTTTAATTGATACTTAAATGTTCGACACTGGAAATGTTAGTACTTTCAGATCCTGGAAAGTGTGTCTTCCTAATATTGACACCTTTCTTCTTTGAGTGTTTGATCTTCCATTTCCAGAATTGGAGAAATAATGATGTCATTGTTGTACATTGAAAAAAATTGTTTCTGTGACGATGTTAGAAATTAATGCATTTTGTGATTCAATATGGGTCTTTTATTCATAATTATTGGTATATATATATTTGCTTTGTTCAAGACAGGGTTTCTCTGTTGTAACTCTGGCTGTCCTGGAACTCACTCTGTAGATCAGGCTGGCCTCAAAATCACAGAGATCTGCCTGCCTCTCCCTCTTGAGTGCTGGGATTAAAGGAGTGTGCCCCCAACCACCCAGTGATAAATATATTTGTATCCTGTTTGCCACTCTAGTTGGTGACACAAACCTGGTAAAACAGGGCCTAAAAATGAGGTGGACAAAAGTCTCATGCAATACCACCTTTATTTGGAGAGTCAGACAACTTATACTCTGAGAATTAAGAAGAATACAATGAATAAGGTGTTCAATAACATGGACAAGCCATATATGGGAAAAGTATGTTTTTCCAGAGAGACATATGAATCACAGCAGCTGAAGTAAACTCACTCCTATCTGCTACACCTGGGAGGAGCATAAAAACACATTCCAAGAACAGTTCTGTGTTTTGAAAAAAATGACACAAGACTCCAGTCTTGTTTTCTTGTAGTTTTCTGACAAGCACTGTGAATAATTTTCACATGACTCTATTCTTGGACTGAGTTCCAACACTATCCCTATTTAACTAATAGTTTATGTGAATTATTTTTTTTACATTAAATCGTTTCAGGAGAGGTATTTTTCTTTTTTTAAGTAGGGGATATAGCTCAGTCAGTAAAGTGCTTTCCTGTATTCATTAAGTTCTGGGTTCAAATCCCCAGTAACACACAAACACACACACACACACACACACACACACACACACACACCACAAATAATAATAAATTTATGCTGTGAGTTTAAACACTTTATAAACTTATGTTTTTGATATTTGAGATTAAAAATAAAGAATTTATTTAAATTTGTTAACTTAAAATTTGTTGATTTCTTTGATGGCCTTTAAAAATGTTTTCAGGACATTTCTAAAGAATGCATATGTACTATGCACAGATGCATGTGTGGACATGGCAGGTTTTTTTTCTAATCTGTCAGAATTTATTGAATCGCTTTAAATTTACAAGCTGTGTTAAGTTTCATGGGCTATAATTTTCAAGTAGTCCTTGTTTTACCTTGACAGTTGGCCACAAGTTCTTCGTTTTCAAGCTTTACTGCTAACGATAACTCTCAAATCCCACGTTACATATCACAGGGTAATTTTATCTCTTTGTCCAATAGGGTTAAAGAGACCACAGCAGGCTTCAGGAAGATCCAAGTTGTCTTCCTGGAGACAGGGTAGAGAGCTGATCCAGATGTTGCACGTGGGGCCAGCAGTAAGATACGGTTATGAATGAAATGAGTTTGAAAGCTGCTGGAGTCACCACAGAGTCAGGACACAGGGTCTTGGATTTTGAGCTGAACCTTGGGGTTGAGTTGGATTGTAGAGCTGATGATAAAGACCTTGGAGGTAGGTCATGGAGGCAAGGCTCAGGGTATCAGGAACATGAAAGCAAGCTGCAGGACAGTCTAGACTTTGTCTGGACTGACAAACAGATGGATAGATGGATGGTAATTTGAGTAGGTTGCATCAGCAGTAGAGATTAAGCTGACCTGAAGCCCTGGGAATAGTTTGGCATTCTCTTCTTGTCAGTCCCTTGAGGCACACACCGGGTGGTCAGATGATCAGCCAGTAGGAGCTGCTACAGTGTTAGGTGGCCTCTTCTTTATGGGGTCCAGGTAAAAGTGTCAAACCTATCCTCAGAATGGTGTTTTGGGGAAGTTCTCAGGCTTATTTATTTTTTATGCAGTTTTAATAAACCCACATACCCATTTGTCCCAAGTCTACTTTGTAGAGGAACACTTGGAAAACGTTTTTGTTATTTTGGTTTCTTTAAAAACACAAAATGGCGTTTGGATTAGGTTTGCGTTCCCACTCCAGCTGTGGTGTAGTTGTTTACGAGTTGGGTTTGGAATGCTTGTTGCAGGTGGATATAATTTGGTTAGGTGCAGTCGTTCTGGCACCTGTAGCTTGTTTTTTGGCGTTGGGTGCCGCATGGGTTGATGGGAACTTTTGGCTTAGGGTATAAAAAGTCTGAAGCCTCGAGAGTAGATGTGGGCGTTGGTTGGTGGTTCATTGGTTGGGTTGCTGTCGTTGGTTAGTGTAATAACCCTAAAAGAACAAAGGTTGGAGAGATTGAGTTTACAGACCATGAGCTGAGACGCTAGCCTGTCTCACTGTCAGCTAGTCCTCTTTGAGCTGAGGACAGCCGAAAAAGAGGCTGTGAGGATTTCTACCTTTCTCTTTCTATATCTAGGCCACTTGCAAAAGTGGTGAAGATTTCTATCTTTCCTTTCTCTTTCTGTAAATTGAGGGTAAAAGATTGTAGGAGAAATAAGTTATTTATGAATTTGTGCCTCCTGTGTGGCATGCAGCACAAAATAGTGTCTGCACTCACAACGGAGCTAAGGGCTGCTTTAAAATGGAGTTGCCAAGGAAAGGTATAATCTGAAAGTCCTTGCTTTTTCCAGTGTGCTTCAGAGCACGGCCTGGCCTGATATCAGTTGCATGTGTGATGAATGATGTATGTGTTATAAATAAACTGACAATTGTTTTTTGTTGGATGTAGATTAACTGCTCGTGTTTTGTTAAAGTTGTGTCTGTACCCATGCATGTGCACACGTATACACAGGTGTGTAAAGCCAGAGGCCAGCACTGAATGTTGTTCCTCGGTTGTCATACAGCTTAGCTTTGAGAGAAGGTCACTCATTGGCGTGAAGCTTACCAAGAAGCATGACTCCATCTCTCTAGCATTGAGATTGTCTGTGTGCACCACCACCGCATCCAGCTTTTCCTGTGGATTCTGGAAGATAGAACTCAGGTCTTCAGGCTGGTGCAGCAGGTATTCACTGACATCCTCACCCAGTCCTCAGAATTGGTTTTTGAGTCTCTAAAAACAAGTATGACTTTATTTGAAGCCATCTTTTATGTATTATGCATGTGGATTCAAACCTGAAAGACAGTACCACCCATTCGTGTGTGACCATTCTGTGGAAGAAGTCCATGCTTATCTTTCTTGTACTCATATGTTGAAGGCAGTTCATCTACAATGACCATGTCTGAAATGATGGGCCACTCATCTCTGTTCACATGTCTTCTCTAGTGGAGGAGACTGGGCATGCGCCATGGTATGGCAGGGACCATGAGACATCAAGTACACATTTGGCAAGGTGTAGACTCAGAAGTGCCTCATCATTTCCACTTGGAGGTCAAAGCAAGGCACAGGGAATGGAAAAGAATTCCACATTAATAGTGGGAACTTGAAGGTCACTTGACAAAATGCATACCAATAAGACGTGTCAGAGATTTGTGTCCACAATACAGCTAATGTGTTCTACTACACAGCTAAGCCTTGTTCTTACATGTCCATTAAGTTCTGCACTTGCAGAAATTCTTTCGATTGAACCTAGTCTCTCATAGCAATCAGAAACACTAACCATTTGCTGTTAAAAGGCATTGATGACTTCAGCATGGCATAAAAATTGTTATTTAATATTTGGAGTTGGATTAACTAAATGCCATTACAAAATAGAAAATTGATGATAAAACATTATATAAGCAGATCTTCCGGTGACAAGTTTACATGAAATTGATACATTGGATGATAATTAATATGCAGCAAGATACAAGTAGAATTTAGCTTGACGCTGTTTTAATTTTCCTATTAGCATCCTGATTTCCTACAATGCTGGCCTGATTTTGCTACAGCCTTGGGCCTGTAGGAAGAAGTTAATTCAATGTGGAAGGCAGGAAAAACACATCTTTCTTTTAAGATTATTTAATCTCTTAGTTTGTATAATTCTGGAAGAGATAGGATAATAGTAGATAGAACTATTGGAACTGTATTGCAGAAGTTTATTTTTAGTTATGTTTAAAATGGGTTTTTTTGTGCATTGTTAGGTAAAGGGCTGCCTAGGCCTTGGATTTTGTATGGTCTTCAGGTGTTGGCTTTATGTAAAAGATGCTTGATTGCTCGTGATCTGCACATGCTAGCAATAGAAAACCTGAGGAGCTTAGGTATCAATAAAAATCCCTGAGATGAGATGCTTGGGCTTCCACTATACAGCACGGTCCTTCCCATTCCCATGATAGTGGTTCCCTCTGCTGAGGTCTGGCAGGGTTTGTACCTACAAATGTGCCTCTGTGTCTTTCTTGGTGAATGGACATAGTAGATATACTACTACAGAACTGCAAGAATTTTCTAATAGGGATGATGAAAGAAGAAGTAAAATTTGATTATTCCTATATTTTGATAGCCATATTTGTGATGAAGAATGAGAAATCATGGAGTCATAGGATCATAGAACATTTTCGGCTTTAGAAACTGTGAGAGTTGTTTTATGATCTAAGTTTGCAAATATCCTAGAATTCTTACGAGTTTTTCGTAGAAATGTGACATTATGGATCTAGAATAGGTTTTATAGCCCCTCCCCTAAATCCCGGTAGCCAGTGCAGAATCTTTCACCAAACACCACTGTTAGATGATGGTTAATCTTGTCTAGAACTTTTTCAGTGATGGGGAGCTCACATCCACAAGACAGACTGCTCCATAAACACATCTGTGAGGGCAGATTACAACAGTCTGCTCTCTCCCCCAACAATATTCCCTGCTCTGTCCTAGTACTGTACGTCCCACAGTGAGCGTCTAATATGCTCACTCTTCCCACATAGCAAACCATCATCGTATTTTTGTGGCTCATTTTATTCTATCTCTCGTTTCTTGTGCTCATGATGACAGGTTTGTCCTTTCGGTCCCCAGGATCTGGGTTTTCTATATACATCTGGAAATGGCACTCAATTTTCATTTCTTTTTACTAGTATTATTTTTTATAGATATATATTTTTATAGGTATGAACACCATGATCCAAGTACAACCTAAATAGCATGGGATCATGCAAAACTGGCAGAGAAGGGAGTAACTACAGAGAATGACTAGTGGGGTCGTTTTTAGAGGAAGAGATTGAGATCCAGAGGAATTGTGTGACTCGCCAAAGTGAAATTAAGATTACTAAGAATGCAAAATTCAGGTTAGACATCTCTTAAAACAGTCTAAAATATTTCTTGTTGGCTTTTGGAGCCAACTGCAGTTAAATTCTGTTTTCCTGTTTGGTGATTTCCTAAAAATGTCACATTATCATCAAACCAATTATCAGACCATTCCGTAAAGGTGAATACTAACATATCAATTTTATATGTAAAGAAACTGGTGAAGAAGTTAGCTTGCTCATATTTCTTACTAGTTAGAATTACAGCTGAGTTTCAAGGGAATTTCTTTCCAACTTAAGGATCCATAGGTAGTAGGTGGTTTTAGTTTCCAACAATACATCTGAATGTAGAAGGCATTTATGTATTTATAAATATATAAATTTTTCAATTGTTGGTTCCTGGCATAAGGGTAGACATATAAGCCAAGGGAAGCAAATAGAAAGTCAGAACATAGAGGACTTTTATATTTGAAGTTGGTTGACTTTTAGAAAATATTTCCAGGCAACTCACTGAAAACGGAATTAGCCTTTTCAGTGAATAATGGCAGAACAATTAGATACACTATAAAAAGATTAATCTCCTAATTACCTGACAACACATAAAAAAATTAACTAGAAATAGAACATGCATATATGCATAAACGTTGAAAGTACGAGAGCTTCAAAAGCAAGCATAAGAGCATTTTGCTATCGTGGGAGGAAAGCAGTTCTTAAAAATGACGCACAAGCTACAAATCTTAAAAGAAAAATAATGGCAAATGACATTCCACTAAAGTGACAATGTGCTCTTCAAGATGCACTTAAGCAAATGAACATTCACGTCTCAAGCTAGGGGGAAAAAAAACACAATACATATGTTTGACAAAAGACTCCTTGGTAGCACATTTGACTAAGTCTTACAAGTCAATTATAAGTTTGTGAACACCCCAGACAAAATGGGAAAGTAGTTTGAACAGATTTCACAAAAAAAAAAAAAAAAAGGAGACACAGAGAGGTCTAAGAACATGCAATGGCATTCAACCCAGGCTGGAAGAATACAATGGAAAGGACCCCATTCCTTACCAGTAGGAGGGCCAAAACTAAAAACCTGACAATACCAAATGTTGGTAAGAAGGGAGGACAGAAGATGTTATTTTCTACTTCTGGGAGTGGTATCATAGCAACATAAGAAAGTTCATCACTTTTTCATGATATTGTGTATTCATATCTAAAGCTACTCAGAAATTTCACTCGGAAGTGTTCCCTCAAGAATCATGACAACATACAGCCACTGAGGTTTGATGCATAAGCAACCAGAACCTTCTTTTAAATTTTATAGTACTTAAAAAATTAGAAACAACTAAAATTTCCATCATCATCTCCCAAAATTCGTTTCTGTGTATCTTCAAGTTGATATTTCTCAACAATAAAAAAGGAGACTAGCGAGTGACATACGTGCCATTGTATCTAAATCTTGAAAAAATTAGACTAAGGAAAAAAATAAGATGAGTTGAATCAATTTTCATGAAAATTTAGACAACTCTGGAATGAGCTACGGTGGCAAGGTGGTGAGAAATGGTTGCGGGGTGAAGGTGAGCACTGATTATAAATATCCAATCATGGGAATTTTTCAAATCCATATTTATAAATTATTAATGTAATGCAATTTCCTTTTTCTTTTTTTGAAAGGCAGGTTATCTTTACTGCTATCTGTGAGGTTCTTAGAAAATGGGTGGGAGGTAAATGAGGGCCTACCCTAGTCCACACAGATCATAGGCCTTCAATCTGGTTCATGGCTTATTTTAATGACATACCTCTGTATAAGAGAAATTCTGCCTCATTGTCTGCAACTTTCACAGAAAATCTGGTAAATTGTGGTGTAATTTTTGCCTCTCAGCTGGTGAGAGGATTCAGCCAGACTCCAGGAAGGGATTCCTTTCCCTTCCCAAGTCTCCATAATTTTCCTGTCTGCCTAAGTTGCTTTATTCGTTTTTTAGAGAGTTCTGTACAATGTATTTTGAATAATCCACCTCTTCCTCAACTCTTCACAGACATAACCCCTTTTTCTCACCCACCCAACTTTGTGTCTCTCATCCTTTTTAACCCATTAAGACCAACTTAAACTACCCGAGTATTCTCAGATGTGTGGCTTCCATTGGAGTGTGGCTGACTTAGTGGGGGCTGCACTCTTAGGGAAAACTCATTCTCACCCTAGGGATGGGATTTCATGCCCAACTCCCCTCTGCACATTAGAACTTGCATACATAACTAGGGCTTGCACAGTCTTATGCATGTTGTCATGGCCACCATGAGTTCCTGTGTGCAGCTGTCCTGCTGTGTCCAGAAGACACTGTTTCATTTCAGTCATCCACTGTCTCTGGCTCTTAAGCTTTTTCCACCCGCTCTCCTACAATGATCCCTGAGCACTGGAAAGAGGGCATGTGGTATATATGTTCCATTTAGAACTAAGTCTTTTGCTGTTTCTGATTTTCTGCATCTTGGTCACTCATGAGTCTCTGCATTAGTCACCATCTCCCACAAAAAGATGTTTCTCTGTTAAGGGTTGAGAGATGCGTTAGTCTATGGGTATAACGATAAGTCATCAGAAGTCAGTTTAGTACTGTGTGTATTTAGCAAAATAATAATAGTAGGCTCTCCCTTAGGGACCATGACTTGTCTAGCTATAACTTCGTGGCCCCTAATGGTGCCAGGCAGGTGTGGGTTTCATCTTGTGAAGAGGGATGACTTAAATCACACAGAAAGTGGTTGGTTACTCCTTGATGTTTGTGTCACTACTGCAGCGTTGGGAAGATCTTGCCAAGTCATTAATTTTGTAGCTCACGGTGTTCAGAGCGTGGTAAGAAGGATGATGACTTTTTCCTCTCTGGTAGTTTTCATAGAACCTTCCAGCACTATGAAAAACAAACAGTAGGGATGAAGTTTCAGGGTCATCACCAGTTTGAGTTATTAATCTTCTATGACTCAAGTATGTGATGTCTCCACCAATAGTATCTTACTGTCAAGTTCTAGAGAGTAACCAAGAGCATTTGGCAATAGCCTGTAATGTTTGTGGTCTGTGGGAACTCATTGGCCAATAACTCCAAAAGAAGCAATGCATTACTGGCACTGGGCTTCTTCTGGTGTCTAGTAGGGGCATTGTTTTATAGCTATAGAGTAGAACTCCATTTTAATTTTTTATGTGTACACACACACACACTCACACGGAGTATACACACACATATGGAAGCTTCTACAGTACTAAGTTTCTATATGACTTTTTCAAAAGGCCTTTAGTGTGTTTTATCCCTCTCCACATTCCTGTCTCTAATCTGCCATCCCCACCCCAACTTAACCCTTTCTGTTCCTTTTTAAACCCTTTATGTGAGTGATTTCTACCTCCACTCCTTGTGAGTCTTCCCACGGCCCCTTAGTAGTTTCTTGACTTCTATGGGTATTTCAAATGAAACACACGTATCTGCAGATTCAAAGCTATTACCTACAAATGAGAGACAACATGGAACCTTTGTCTTTCTGGTTCTGGTTTACCTCACTTAGAATAATGGCTTCTCATACTAAATGTGGGAACAATGATGTACAAATTGGATTGCCCTATAACCAGAGAAAACAAGCATCAAAATTAAGATGGATAGTCTTCATTTTTCTTGCGTATACAATAAAAATAGAGCTGCATCTTATTTATGTTGCACTGTTGATTATTTGCAGTGTGTAAATTTTTCCTTGGCTAAATAATGCCAAAATGGACTTTTCATATATATGGACCCTTTGACTAGACTTTAAATAATTTCCAGAGAAGTATTATAGGTCAAAGCATATAATATTGCTATCATGTTTTTTTTCCATGCATTATAAAAGTTTTTCCTAGCATGGGTAAATATTTCTACCATATGTGAGGCTTTACTTTGACCCTTGTTATATCCTAATTATCAATGCTAACATAGAACTATCCTTTCTTAATTCCAAACAAAGTTTTTTTAAAAATTGTATTTGCTTTATACTCAATTGAGTCCAATATTTTCTTAAACTATATCCCTAGTTGTGTCTCTATATATTCCATTCCTGCCCTTGAGTATTTTTAGTGTTAGACTTTTAAATTTTATTTTATTGTATTTATTTATTTATTAGACAGGGTTTTTCTATGTAACCCTGGCTGTCCTGGAACTCACGCTGTAGCCCAGGCTGGTCTTGAACTCAGAGATCTGTCTGCCTCTGCCTCCCAAGTGCTGGAATTAAAGGCATGTACCACCACACCTGGATTGACTTTTTATTAATTTTAACAAACATATGTGAAATCTCTCTCTCTTGATGAGCCTTTAATGGTTCATATGTTTTATAAAAATTTAAAATTTTTTCTTGATATTTTCTATGTCCAATTTTATGTTTGTCTTTTTTTCTATCTTTCAATGTAAATTGGTCTTTGAGAATGTGAGCAAGAAACTACACATGAATTAGAAATTTTATTTTATTGTACACAAGGCAGTACAATAATCCCAGGTATTTCCCTCTGTGGCTACACAAAAAGAAAAATAACCTGGGTTCTAGCAAGGCAAACAGAGAAAAAAAAACCCACTTGCCCAGGGGCTAAATTATATTTTAGTAATTTACAAATGAAGACACAAGATACTTCAAAAGAAATGAAACGTTGGAATAAAAGAGCCCAAGACAGTGTTTTGATATATACTACTCTTCAGAAACAAAGAGTGTCGGGAGAAGGTGCAAGAAATGTAACGGTATGATTCAGGATCAGATGCCCAGAAGCTGCATGCGTGGGAATTAGGTTTCCCCTGGTAGGACACACGGACTTTGTCATAAGGGTATCTGGACATTGCTTTCATGACTTTTCTAAAACATTGACAAAGATCACAGCGAACCTGAATCTCGGGGATTACTAGGCAAACCGTTAGATGTAGAGCAAGCTGGATGTGTCATCCTTCCAGGACTTAGCTGCCTCAGAGACTTATATGGATGGACGTCTTTGTCATCTGTATGTGAGCTCCTCCTGCTGGCCACAGTGAAGCAAAGTGACCCTGGAATGGCGTTTTAAAGAGAACCATTAATTCACAAACAGGATGGCAATAGCTAACAATAATCGGGCTTTGTGGGAGTTACATAATTGTAATGATACGCTAGAGAAAGAGGTTTTGTTTTCCTTTGAATTTTCTTGTGATGTGCCACTTTAAGAATGGTTTTTCCAAATGGAACAAGAATGGGGAAAAGTTATTCTCATTTGTGTCTGTAAGTGCACAGCCTGACTTAATTTTTAAATAAAGTATATTTTGGAAACATGTATCATACACTAAATTCGACACAGAAATATCACTCTAAGTAATATGAAAGAGGTAATCACAAAAAGATTAGCAAAAGTGAGGCATAAGAGAATTTGAGAATCATTGTATATATGGGGGAAAAAAAGCAGAAAAGCATATTTCTTCCACCATGAAGACATTCTAAGTTAAAATATAGCATACACGATGAATCCTGGGAAGATTATGTGTGCTTTATGTATTACTATGAGAAGGTATGTGATTTAATTTTCATTTTGTGACAAATAAATGGGAGAAACAATTTTTAAAAATTTTAAATTTTCATTGGCATGCACATCTGTCTGAGGCTGTTGGATCCCCTGGAACTGGAGTTAGAGACTATTGTGAGATGCCATGTGGGTGCTGGGAATTGAGCCCGGGTCCTCTGGAAGAACAGCCAGTGCCCTTAACTGCTAAATCTCCAGCCTGAGAGAAACAATTTTACAGGTAGAAAAATTTGTTGTGGTTTATAGTTTGAGAGGTTTCAGATAGAATGGCTGACTCCACTCTCTCTGGGCACACTGTGAAGTCAAACACGTGAACACCACGGTGAAAGACAAAGTAGAATGGAATAGGTCCTGATGGCCAGAAAGTAGGGGGAGGAGCAAGAGGAAGGGCCAAGGGCCAAGATTGACGGCCCCCACAAAGCACAAGCTCAGGGACTCACTTCTTCCAAATAGATTCTGAGTTCTGCAGCCTCACAACCCCCTAACAACTTTCCTACTCAACAACAGAGTCAAATGTTGATTAGATCAGAGCATTCCTGTTCTAATTGTCCGGAAACTCCCTCACAGATGCACTCAGAGATCTGCTCACTACCCTCCTAAGTAGAGTCTAGCCAGACAATCAAGTTGGCAGTCACACTTACCCATCCCAGAGGGCACCAATGGGAAATGGGTCAGCTATGCCATTGAAAGGTGCAGAATGCCTGTTCTCAAGTAGTGTCTTACGTATTGTAGGTTTGGAATTGGATGCTTTATTTCAAGTTCTAGCTTCCCCATTTCCTAACACGCAGGCCAACTTGGGCAAGGTGAATCTCATCTTCTTCCTCCCTAAATTGAATGTATAATGGTACCTTCTTTGTAAGGTGGCTTTAAAATGAGCAAGGAATTCAAACAAATCGCAGAAGCACCCCCTCCTTTAAGTCAGCTATTCTGTTTCTGTGTCTCTGTGGATTCATATTTAGTTTTCCATCTATGAACAGATGGGATTCTATATGTTTACCCTAAAATGACAATGCTTATCCTAAAGAGTTGGGCTTAAAGATAATTTTCAGGCTTTCTTTGTATATGTATGTCTCACACACAAAGTAAAGTAATGTCTTTTACTACAGAAATGGTAGGATATTAGCAACATTCCTTTAGAGCTAAAACAGCAAAACTTAAAATTTTAAACTGTTTTTAAATCTTATTTGGTTCAGTTAGGGGGCCTCAGTATTTGCTGAAAATCACAAAGTATGAATCTGAAATACCAGGTCAAGATCTGATTTTTTTTTATAGCATGAAATATTTATAAATGTGGAAAAACAGATTGGATTGACAAAAATGCATTTCTGATACTCTTCATTATATAAATAAGAGTAGAGTGTCTATCAAAGATCTGCGTGTAATCAAAGCAATGAGCATAGAATCTGACTAATGCTTGAGAATGTTGCTCTTTGGCCGTGTGTCATCATGGAGAAGAGATAAAGGGAAAGAGGGAGGAGTCCATGATGAAACTGCTTTATTGCAATTCCCAAAGTTATATTTGTGCACCTCTAGGATTCTAGTTCATGATGTTCATTAAGAAAATCTACCTCTGCTTCACATTTGAAAGTGGCTGCAAATGGCTTTTCTTTGTAGGATTCTCTTTCCTGAAGTGTTTCTGTCATTACACCCAGAGCAGTCCACTCATAACACCATCTTATGAGTGAGGACCACAGTTAGGCTTATCTGGTTATTAAAGATCATTGTGGAAAATGAATACCTTCGGTCATGTGCAAAAAATTCCTATCAGGACAACTATTTTCACTGTCCACATCAGAGGACAGGATGACAATATTGTGACCGTTGAATATAATTTATTCACTTCCCTCTGAAATAGGCAACATGAAGCCTGTAGACTAGAAAAATGTGCCTGAGACTTTCTTCACCATCTGGAAAGTTTGCAAAGATGTGTTGATGCCCTGGATTGTTGAGAGCAACAGAAGTGCCCCATATGATTCAGCCTGCATGGAGGTTTCCCTAGAGAGGAAGAAGGGAGAAGGTGCTAGAATGTGTCTAACATCCAAAAACTCAGGGAAGTAAAGGTTGCAGACCAGCACTCCTACTTGACAGTATGTGACATCATCAGTTGAACTCCTTTATGGCAATGAGTTAGACACCAACCCCCATGCCATCATTGGTTGATTTACGCTGGTTGATTGGCTATATTGAGAAAGATGAAATTTTAATAACAGGACTGAACCATAAGGCTATCATATAATGTGCAAGATTCACTAAGAAAGTTGATTTTAGGTAGATAATGAATATTTCTTTGGTGTAAGTTTGTCATAAATATTATACTGGGCATCCAGATATTTTTAAATGGCTGTTTTCAAATTCAACTGAACATTGTGGATTTTTATTTGTCAAGCATATGCATTCTTAATGAACACACTGCCTTCCTACTTGTCTTTACCTACCTTATTTACTGATAAGAGGACTGGGAATGAAGCAACCCCACACAGTCAGAGTGGGGACCACTCGTCCATAGTCACAACTGATGTACAATGCCCCAGACAAAATTTACCATAGCAACTACCTTTAGGTCTGATTTCTCACAACCAAGAGTCAGCATTGACCAAATGATATTGCATAGATACTTTGGAAAGCAAGCTACAGCCTTGAAGAATTAGTAACAAGACACAACAAGTCTCAAGTCTCAAGAGCTCAACTTGAGGTTTGCAGATGATAAGCAACCCAGGCAGCCATGGTTTGCTTCTGAAAGTGAGCATAGATGCCTTGAAGATAAGGATTCTCCTAGCTAAGCTATGTGAAACTTTCATGTTTGTGAATAAACAATAGTTAGAAGGTGGCTGCTTTAGTGCTTCAGCATGGTATACAACACTTCTCAAAAGAATGCAAGCAGCAGCTTCCCTCAAAATAGCTTTCCCTCAAGAAATATTGGGAAAGAGTCTCATGACGTTGACTACACTCTCACTATGCCTTGGAATTTGCATATATGACCCAAAATAACCAGTCATGAAGTTCTAAAATAGAGTTGCATATGTAGGAATTTAAAACACAAGCATTAAAACGAAAGCCATGATATATGGAATGAATACACTATAACCTGAAAACATAACATTTCTGAAGTAGGAGAAAGAATTTTCCTGAAATCAAGGGAGGTGGGGGAGAGGGAGGAAAACAGATAAAAAAAAAAAGAGAGAAGAAAGAAGGAAAATAGAAGTTAGGTACATGGATTGACATGAGCAGGTCACATGGACGACATGAGCAGATCACATGGGCAGGCATGAGCAGGTCACGTGGGCAGGCATGAGCAGGTCACATGGGCAGGCATGAGCAGTCACATGGGCAGGCATGAGCAGGTCACGTGGGCAGGCATGAGCAGATCACGTGGGCAGGCATGAGCAGATCACATGGGCAGGCATGAGCAGGTCACGTGGGCGGGCATGAGCAGATCACATGGGCAGGCATGAGTAGGTTACATGGGCAGACATAAGCAGCTCACACTTATTCCTAACTGAGCTCCAGGAGAAGAGAATGTTGCTGATGGGTCCAGAAAGAAAAGCAACATTTCCCTGAATGTCAGATGCCAGAAGAAAGGGACTCACCAGGGACGGAGCAAGTCCAAGTGTGTACTGCAGCAGGGCTGGTGACTTGTGATTGCATCTCCATGATTTGGTCCATGCAGCTGAGCAAGACATCACCGTGGAGAATCGGTGAAAAGTGACAATATGTATGAGCAAGAGAACGGGTTGTCAGACACATGTAGCTTTCATAAAGGTGGGATAGTATGACAAGAATGTCAGGAGACTTTGACAGAGGAGCCTCATAACATTTGCCTATTAATGGAGTGATAATATATAATCAAGCTCTCAAATTCTGATTATACCAAGCAGAGGAAAGAATAGAAGGGAAAGGAAAAATTGTCTTTTCAATTTTGGCCTTGAGGAGCACACAAAAATAAGTTTAAATAAAAAAATATGATCACAAATAACAACAGAGACTATATTTCAAGAGAAGAGAGGAAGGAAGGAGGGAAGAAGAGGGGAGGCAGGGACGGAGGGAGAGAATAGCTATTTGGAAATGGCAGGAAGGGGCTGCAAGAACAATCATGCGTTAGAAAAATAAATGGATTCAGTTGAGTATTATCTCCCAACTCGGAGAAAAACTAATCCAGAACCCAATTGTGTGGCTTTATCTGTACACAGTAAGGAAAGAGATTTAGCTAAGCTGAAAAAGAAACCAACAGTGTTCAGGTAAAAAATAATCAAAATGAATAAAGTACACATAGGGGTGCTCATATCAGAAGACATACCTGGCAGATATTAATACTCACACCTCAAGGCAATGCGAGCTCGTTTTCAAGGCTCCAGGTTTGCTGACTGACATTTTTATTTCTTTTCTTAAACTGATATGGTTTTTTTTTTTTTTTTTTTGGTCATTCAAAAGGATGATTCCTTTTATTAAAAAAAACTCAATAAATTAAAATGCTGATACCAAGTCAGATACAAACTGTTACATTTGGACTCATGTTTTCCTATCCTTAATAGACACGCAGTGTGTTCAAAACGATCGGAAAATGATGAACACCTGCTGAAAAATCTAGGCCAAGGTCAGGCACATGCTCGGTGATTCCCCCCTTCCTCTCTCTCTCTCTCTCTCTCCCTCTCTCTCTCTCCCTCTCTCTCTCTATTTCCCTCCCCTTCTCCCTCTCTTAAGCTTGCACACACACACACACACACACACTCACACGGGGTGGGGGTTGCTTGAGAGAAAGGCTTAAACATTCACAGAAAGTACACAGACCATCTTCTTTGAGCCCACATTCTGCTAAAAGAAAGCAGTAAGCAACTTGCTTTAAAATTGAAAGTAAGTTTGTGGAATCAAAACAAACTTGCAGAAATCCAAAGGAGACCTGGATCCTGGGCCATCGCCTGCCTAAACCACAGCTGGGAGGAAGCCAGGCTCTGACCACTGGTCCTGTGATCCGTGGTGGAACTGGTTTTTCAGGTCAGGTGTGCTAACTCTTTACCTCCAGCAGAATGTATTAGACCTCATAATTTAGAAGAATCTCCATAAACCAGAATTTTACTTTCTGGTTGCCAAAATGCCCTTTCCTGAGGAAGGATGCATTCTGGGACCTTTCGGGTGGTCATGCATTTTGTATTTCTCCAACGTGACTACTCTTAAACCACAGGGTAGACTCGAGTTTCCCAACTGTCCTGTACTCAAAGGGGAAGAAACAGCAATGCAGGGAGAAAACATTCTTATCAGAACGTTTCAAAGAAAAAGCTAAACAAATAACACCAATGAAGAAACAAACAGACAAAACAAACAACAATAAAGCATGGAGGTTATTAGTAGGGAAAGCTTTGAAGATTTGGTGGTGTTCATGTGATGTGTGTGTGCACACGCGCGTGCGCGCACTTTCCTCGCAGGGTCAGGTGTGGCATCCATATACCCACATCCTCTAGCTCAGATGAAGGTTCTCTGTCTTTAGGGAGAGCCAGTTGAAAGCCTCAAAGCTGGAGCTGTGTATCTGTCACCTTCCAAAAGATTTCCCAGCACAGATGGCAAACCAGCCAAAGATAGAGATAAGCTTGGTTGCAAAGAAAGGGGGCATGATTACCCGAGCTTCTTCCCGCTCACACACACGCCAGCATTTCCAGCGCTAACCCTGTCTTCCTCTGGAGTGCATCCAGAGCCTCTGGGTGGAGGAGGAATGAGAGCAGGGACCGTGCTTATGCAAACATGTTTTTCTGATTTGTGCGCACCCTTAGTGTGAAGTACAGAAAGCTATTTACGACCAGTTTGAACACTCTTCCCCAAGAAATTTGCAAGTTGAGCTTAGAAGTTCAGAATGTACCTACGTGAACCTGGGAAACCAGCAGTCACTGAGCAGGGTGGAGGGCTCAGCTGATGGGTTAGACTTCTAAGACTCTGAGAAGGCCTTCAGACATCCCCTCCTCCAAGCAAATGACAGGGCACAGAGCAAGCAAAAGTTACCTTTACAGAGCCTTTGACCGGTGATGGGTTGTGCCTGTGGCTGCCATCCTGTGGCTTCTGCAGCATTTGGTGCTGGGTCCTGATCACAATCCAGGGAACTACGCTCAGAAAGAGTGACTTACTCAAGGCCACTGAATAGATATTTGAATCCCGATTTCCTTTTACTGTGTGAGAATCATCATCCTTTTGCTAACTTACAGGGTCTCCACAGCAGGACGATATGAGCGCTGTGTGAAAGAACTTCATCCACCTTTAAGCCTTTGCTGTTTGTTTTTATACATATGCCTGATGCACCTGTATAAAATATAGGACATGACCAGATGTGACTCACAGAGCCAGTGACATGCATTAGGTCTTTGTATTTTGGCTTTACCATTCTTTGCAACCCCAACTTAAAAGATAGCCAGCCATGAAATTCACAATGTTTGAAACAGTGTAGCATTCAACGTTGCGTTCAAGGTGACCATATTAACCTTGTGACTTTGCAAAATGGGAGCAAACGTCTTCCCAAGGATTAAAGACAGCACCACTGGGAGAACGGCAAGGCATTGGTTTTTGATAAAGTCAATCATTCCTGCCAGTAATTACACTGACACGGGGAGGTTGCTGCAGTTAAATCCAGCAGCTACCTCTGCTCTGATGGGTTTTGCTGTTAAGTGAGATGAGAATGCAGACACAGCTTACTCTGGGGAACAGACAGAAGGAGATGGGAGCTGGCAGTGGGGGGGCGAAGTTTAACAAAACAGATTGGGTTTGAACTTGGGCATGGAAACAAATGTTGCTTTTAACAGTTTTATCTCGTGTCCACCCGGAGTTTGTGTCTTTAGTAAGTATGACTGAAGAGAAACACTGAATAACTCTGATTAAAATTAAATGTAACGATTGATAAAGAAAAGTGAAAAGATGATCACATAGTCTCAAATGTCCCCGTTTAGCATGCACACAGATGCTGTGCAGTGTTATCTGTAGGAGCAGGTGTAAGAGGCAAGACACAGATGCATGTCGTCATCCTGCTCGAAATACTCCCTCCACTTAGGCGTGCACTGGGGTATTTGAAACAGTCACCACAGTATGAACAAATAAATCAGACAAGTTACAGTTGAATCACATAGGAGTCATTTAAAACTTAGAAATCTCTTAGGAAAACTAAAGCGTGCATAGTGAAGCATAAGATAGGCCATTTAGTAATGTACAACTTTGTCCTTGCTTCATCTTAGTGTGCCATATTTGTGTTGTTAGAGCAGGTGCTTTTTCTACTTATAAAAAGTCACACAAAAGTCCAGTGTCAGTATCATGCAGAAATCTACAGAAAACTTCAATATATTTAGTGTATGAACTTTATTTGTTGCGATAGAATTACAACAACACATTTTATACTTTTTGGCTTTATTGAGTTTGATATAATTGACAAAAGTGTATATATTTGGGATATGCATTATGTTTTTAAAAATATTTCTTCTGCCTTTTGAAATTATAATAGAATAGCATTATGTCTCCCTTCCCGTTCCTTCCTCCAAGCCCTTCCATACACCCCTCTTTGCTGTATTTTCAAATCTGTGGCCTTTTTTTTCTCTCTCACAGAAATACTGCTTATTCTGTATAATGTTACTTAAATGCAAATGTTTTTAGGGCTGACCATTTGGCATTGGATAACCAATTAGTGTGTTTCTCCCTTTGGAAGACTG
The DNA here is from genome assembly GCA_026225945.1 of Cricetomys ansorgei. NCBI lineage: Eukaryota > Metazoa > Chordata > Mammalia > Rodentia > Nesomyidae > Cricetomys > Cricetomys ansorgei. The sequence continues at coordinate 59,028 of JAMJFZ010000538.1, read as the reverse complement.
TTTCTCCTGCTCTTGGCATTCTTTAGTTGCCTGTAGATCTTTGTGTAGGATTGAGATCCCGTGGGCTTTCCCTTATCCATGATAGCATGTCTATTATTGTCCTTGTTCCGTTCATGTTTAGCAGGCATGTTGATGAGATTCTGTCGGTGTAGCTTCTGACATTTCTAGGAGACATAAATTCACAGCAAACTCTCTATTCCTCTGGGTCTTACAATCTTTCTGCCCCCTCTTCTGCAATGTTCCCCAAGCCTTAGGTGTGGGAGTGGTTTTGTAAATGTATCCATTGTGTCTGGGCTCCATAACTGCATTTTGATTGGCTGTGGTTTTCTGTAACAGTTTCCATTTGCTGCAAAGAAGTTTCCTTGATGAGAGGTGAAAACCACTTTTATCTGTGGGTATAAGAACAAATATTTATGATGTGGTAATGATTATGTTTTGATATACATTTTGACAATGTTTCCTAGTCAACCTGATTATCACACCCATCACTCAAATATTTACTGTTTCGCACGTGATAATACTTTAAGATCTGCACTCCTGGCACTTGCCGACTTTCCCGTGTGTTATGATGAACTGCAGTCACCTGCTTGAATTCTAAAGAGCACTCACAAGTAAGAACTGAGAGTTTACACCATCTGCCCTCTTCCTCTCACCCCTCTACTCCCAGCAACCACTGTGCTTTTCCTGAATTTGCTGTTTTAAGATTCCCATGTGAGTGAAATCATGAAACGTTCGTGTCTCTGAATCTGACTTATTGCACTTAGTGTAATGATCCCCGAGTTCACTCAGGTTGCCACAAATGACAGAACTTGCTCGTCTTCTAAGATCAAATAGTATCTCATTGTGCTACATATCACATTTTCCTTAACCATTCATCACCCATGAGAACTTTGATGGATTTTTTTTAATCCCAGTGTATATATAAGTGCTGAGAATCTCTTCGAGGTGAATAAGATGTTAGTTTTTTTTGGGAGGGGTGGTTTACAGACTAAGAAGTTGGGTTGCTGGATCATGTAATAGTTCTATTTTAATTTCTCTAGGAGACTACATAGTGTTTTCATAATGCCTGTACTAACTTACATCCCCACCAAAATGTCTCAGCATTCACTCTATCTACATGCCCACCTAAACTGTTGTCATTTGACTCTGATGACAGCTGACCTGAGAGAAGTGCTGTAGCTCATTCTGATTTGAATTTCTCTAATGATAAAGGGTGTCGAGCATCTTTTGCTGCACTTGCTTTTTTATTTTTTTGCTGCTGCTGCTGCTGCTGCTGTACATGCTGCTCCTGTTGTATCTGCTGCACCCATTGCATCTGCTGCTCCCGTTGTGCCAGCTACACCCACTACATTCACTGTGCCTACTGCACCTGCTGCACCTGTTGTGTCTGCTGCACCTGCTGCCGTTTATTTCATTTTCTTCATGTCTGTGTACATGCATGTGCGGCTGTGTATACACATGTATGTGTTTGTTGGGTATCCATGCACACATGTGTGTGAGTGTGGAAGGAAGAGTATATAACCTCAGGTGTCATCCTTAGGAAGGCCATCCACCTGCTTCTGTCTCTCGCTGGCCTGAAGCTCAGCAGTTGGGTGGGGCTGAGTGGCCAGTGACCCCAAAGATCCACTCGTCTCTGCCTCTCCAGTATCAGAACTAAAAGTCCATGCCACCATGTGTGGCATCTTATGTGCATTCAAATACGGGTCCTTGTGCTGGCGAGACAAGAGCCTTAACTGAGCCACCCTGCCAGTCCCTTTCATTTGCCTTTTATAACAGGATGTTGTATAGCTCAGTCTGATCTTGATGTTGTGATGTAGTTGAAGAATGACATTGAACTCTTGTTCTTCCTACTTCCACCTCCCAAATGCTAGGAGACTGTGGTCATGGGCCACCATGCCCAGCCTTTGTTTTCCTTCCTTAGGACAGTGTCTACTCAGGTTCTCTGATCATTTTTAAATTGTGTTATGTGCATGGATTTGTTTTTACTGTTGAGTTTTATGAGTTCCTTATATATTCTGGATATTAATCCCTTATTAGATAAAGGATTTGCAAACATTTAACCCAATTTTGAGAGTTGCCTTTTCATTGTTTATTGTTCTTTTGCTTGGCTAACATTATGATTTGATATAGTCCTACCTGTTGGTGTTGGCTTTTGTTGTCTTTGTTTTTGATGTCACGTCAAAAACCTACTGCCCTGCCCGATGCCGGAAACCTTCGACGGTGTTTTCCTCTTGTTACTTTATCAGCGCCTATGCTGATGTGTTAGTGCATTTTTGGTTGGCTTCTGTGTAAAGAGCAAGGCAGAGGGCCTTTGTTTTCACATGTGTTTATTCAGTTTTCTCAGCACCATTGGTGGACAAAGCTAATCTTTCCTCATCTGGGCAGTGTTGGCACTCTTCTGAAAGGCTAGCTAGTTGACTGCACGTGTGTGGGCTGCCTTCCTTCCCGCTGGTGTATGTGTCTACACTATACTCTCTTGATTACAATGACTTTCTAACATAATTTGAAAGGACAAAGTGTCGTATTCTCTACTCCTTCCTGTTCAGGATTGCCTCATCTATTTGGGTTATTTTGCGGTTCTGTGAAAATTTTATGATTATTTCTCTGTGTGAAAAATGCTATTGGAATATTGCTAGGGAGTGTGGATATCTTGGAACTCTGTAATCTTCTGATTTAAAGAGTAGGTATTTTCACTCTGTGCCTCTTCTTCAACTTTTTGATTAATTGGTTATAGTTTTCAGTAATGTGACACTGGATGACTACACGTGGTCTTTTGAATCAGCACACACAAAATGGGTTTCCTCATGCCATTTCATCTATCTCTTGCTCTTGCTGACATTCCTCCCCAAGTCCCCTCCCCCATCCCCGTCCACAGGTTTCCTTCTCCCATAATCCCCTTCTGCTTTCACATCATGGATACTGTATGATCCTCTTTGCTCCTCCACCCTCCCTTGAGATTTCTTTGTTCCCTTTCTTGTTTCATGTCCCAACCTCCCAGGACACATATTTAAAAATTAACAACTAGGATCTGCATCAGAGAGAAAACATATGATATTTGTCTTTCTGAGTCTGGCTGGTTTCGTTTAATACAATAATTTTTATTTTTAGCTGTTCTTCCAAATCTCATGTTTCCATTTTTACAGCTAAAAGACATTCCATTGAGTTTATGTACATTTCCTTTCCCCTCTCATCTGTTGATGGACAGCTAGGCTAGTTCCACTTCTTGGATATTCTGAATTATAGAGCAATTAACGTGGTCCATATTGCTATTTTATGACTGGAATTTTAATTTTTGAGTGTGTGCATTTGTGCATTTTCATGTGTGAGTGTGTGTGTGTGTGGGGTACTCATATACCATGAATAGCATGGGTGTGGAGGTCAGAGGACACTTCTGGGAGTTGGTTCCATCCTTTCCCAATGTCAGTCCCAGGATAGACCCAGGACCTCAGGTTTGGCTACAAGTGCCTTTATCCACTGAGCAAACTTGCCAGCCCTGAAAGTAGAACTTCTTTTAGATTATTTATTTTGTTATTTTATGTGTATGGGTACTTTGCCTGCATGTATGTGCACCATGTGTGTGCCTGGTACCTGTGAAGGTCAGAAGAGGGCATTCGATATCCTGAGACTGGGGTTACATATGGTTGCAAACTATCATGTGGGTTTGGGGAATAGAACCTGGGTCTTCTGTAAGGGCAACAGGTGCTTTTAACTGCTGAGTCAACTCTCCAGGTCCCTAAAATTAGATTCTTCACGTACTAAAGTATAATAATTTGGAAAATGACTATACTGTCTTTTTCCCTGCCAAATAGTGCTGAAGAGCAAAAATTATGTCACAATGACTGTAGCATTGTGGGAAAACAGTCTTTGACAACTGTTGAGTTGGCTCTGCAGAAGTCAGCTCTTCTCTCTAGCTCTCCCAGACCACAGAATCACTAACAAGCCAGTGTCTCCTGCAGCGCATGCCCACACAAATGAGATACCTAAGGAATGGGGCAGGATGCCAGCCTCACTGGCCACCAGGAAGCATCCCCCCATTCTTCCTATTCCTCTCATCCTAAATGCTCCTTTAGGTGATGCCCAGATGTTCACAGGGTTCCCCCGAAACTACAATTTTCCTAAGGTTCTGATGTCAGGCCAGAGGCCACTGGAGGCCACACATCAACCTTCACCACCTCACAGTTCCTTGCTGCCGCTGGTTCCAGCAGCGTAGATAACGCCCCTTGTTAGTTTGTGAGGAACTTCTGCATCCGTGACTCTGGATTTCATCGCTCTCTGCCTTTCAGTTTTATGGCCCAATGGGCGGAGTTGAGGTCTATGGGTTTCCGTGTTCACTTAGAGTTAGCCCTCTACTATCCACGAGTCAGAATGAACAAGAGGGTAAGAGGCTCTCCTGGGACTTCCATAAGATCCCCAACCCAAGCGCATGCTAAGAGAGGAAAGGGGAGGAGCCTGCAGAGTGACATAAGCAACCTGCTCCGCAAGCCTGAGCAAGTCTGACTAGCAGAGTTCAGTCTTCGAGACCCGTAGTGGATGGAGACAACCAACTCCCGAAAGTCCTTCTCTGATCGTGCCACACATGTGCCCTGTAGGTTGTCAGCGCCCGCCCTCCCAGTAATATATATTAATATTAATAATTAGTATTAATAATTAATACATAATATATGTAATAAACTTAGATAAAAGAAAGAAGAAAAGCTAATACACCTAGAAGAGGATGCCGGTGCTAATCCAAGGATGCTAAGTATTTTGCATGTCCCTGTTCCTGTACGACAGCTTCATAGTAAGGATCTGCCTAGCGTCTGTTTTACTCTTGTACTGTAAGTGTGTGAAGTCAGCGCTGGGTATGAACGAAGGCGCAGCGACAGTAGCAGCTACAGCAGCGGAGATGATTGACAGCTTGCGCTACGTGGGACACTGTTATTTGTTGTGTGTCTCCTTCAGTCGTTTTGTTCTTCGATTCACTCACTTCATCCTTGTGCTGTGTGCTGAGTTGAGCACTTGGCTCGCTTTCGTTCTGCAGATAATAAAACGGACGCATCCAGTGGTTCAATAACGTAGCCCAGGTCCCAGAGTGGGCAGTGGCTGCTGGGGAGGGTGGAGGGAGGAGAATTGGAAGAGTAAGCAGACTGTCCAGAACCCAGCTTCAGTGCTACAGTGGCAGCTTTTTCACAGGCCATCCTCAAGCTGCTTTTCATTAGTGACGAATGAGCCAGCGCGGCAGCAGCCTCGGTTTCCGACTGTGAAGATGATGGTAATGGACTAGCCAATGAAACGGAAGCTTTTAGCTGACCCAAAGCTGAACTGAAAACTTGAGGTAGTAAACGTGGCTTGCTCCACCCCCATGTCAAATGTGTGGATCCTGAAATTCGGGCCACCTCAGAACAGTCTTTGAGCAAAAGGTGAAGGTCAGCCGTGATAAAATGTGAGATGTTGTGTCCTGGGTTTCATACCTAGACGCCTCAAATATAATGATAATTGTCATTATTATTATTATTATTATTATTATTATTATTATTATTATTATTATTACCGAGGTAGCAACATATACCCATGGATGCAATATCTGCTTTCTGGTTGGTCTTAAGGTCCACTTGGCAGGAGGAAACACATTCCTGGTACTATAAATCTGGCCAAGAACCTGTGGTTAGGAAGCCCCACTGGCCCAGGGATGAGACGACTACTATTACTCTGCTAAATGAACATAGCACCAAACTGCCCTCTAAAACGTTTATCTCTCTATTGATCCATTAGTGCAGACCTCACGCTTGATCCGAGTAGTTTATTTGCTCAGTGGATGGTGAGCAATGAAGAGACAACTGGTGAGTTTTATGGCTTATTGTTTAAAGCTTTGTTATGATATCTAATTTGTAGCTTTGCTGGTGCTTGTTTTTAAACAAAACTTAGATTCCAGCATCAATTATTAAAACAAAGTAACAGAAGCATTAGCAGCTTTGGACATAAACAATGACCAACCCAGCCATAGCAGGGGAACTGCCGATTAAAAGAAAGTTATTTTGTTTTCTACTTATTTACTTATTTATTAGATCCACACTGTAATCCCAACTGAGAAATAAATCAGATTCCAGTTTACTGCAATGTAGCATGCTCGCTTGGCCTGCAAATATAATCGACCATCTGACTTGATGTCACAAGTCATGACAGACGCTGGAGACGGAACAGAAGCAGAACAAAAACCTCACAGAGAGCACCAGGTGTTCATGATGAGAATTTCCAGGTTTTAACAAGGATATGGAATTAACATTTGTTCGGCACATTGCAGGTAATACACATAAATAAGGTCATGAACTGTCTGACTCACCGTCCCAGGAACCTACTCAAAATATATTGGATTTGATAAAAATCTGTTAAACTTTCAAAGGCAATTAATGATTTAAAGATAGGTTTAGCTTCTCTCTGTGGACCATTAAACTCCAAAGAGCTACCTAACCAACCATCTTATTGAATCCTTTACTGTTGAGTCAGGGAAAGCAGAGGAAGGGAGAATATTTGCAAAAAGGAAATCGTGAGGGTCCGTGCATAGTTTGAAGCCCAAGAGAGGCCAGCACAAGTCTATGGACCACCGAGAATATCGGGGGCTGATGATTTTTTTCAGACATTCACCAGACTAGCGGCTGCTTCCTGCTTTATTTCAGGTGACTTCCAAGACTTCCTCCGGTATAGTGGCTGCTTTTTTTCTTTTGTACTTGAACTTGGAAAAGAGAGTTTCTCTTTAATGCATATGCTTTTGGTGCATGCCATCTGGAGACAGAAGAAAGATTGACTAGTAACAGCTCTAGCCCCTGGTGCATTCAAGCGGATAATAGCAACTCTTTAAAGTGTGACCTTTGTTCTGAGAACAAAGTGTGTCGCAAATACTACCCCAGTGAGCTCAGAACCCCAGCAGAGAGGCAAGCAGACAGGCACTAGTGGTAAACTATTTCACACCTGAGAGAATCAAAGAAAAAGAGACTCTTCAGATGAGGTGTTAGGACATTTGAACTTAACTACCAGAAGAAAATGGTCCAAGAAATAATTTGAAGGTGAGTTTGCTTCCTGCATATGGATGACACCTAAGATTATCACACAGAGCTTGGGTATACCCTTCTTAACTCACAGGTCCTGGCATCTGGTCCCTTACTCAAGAACAGTGCCCGACAGCAGCATTAGCCCAGAGCCCTTCTTGACAGATGATTCTTAAATTGATTTTGGAAAATCTCTGCCTGTTGTCTTTGACACAGTAATAGGATAATTACCGTGGCTACACTGCAAAAGGTGAGGTCTTCAGCAATCGCCAGGGTCACCATAATGTGGGAAGTGACCAGGCATTTGCAATAGATCTGATAGGAGGACTTGCCAAAAATGCATATATACACATAGATAGGTATCTGTACAGTGTATGTGTACACATTTGCATGTGTATGTACAAATTAGCAATTATAACACATATAGAAAGTACTCACATCTGCATACACATGAGCTACAAGAGTTTGAATTACAGTTCTTTATGAATTTATCTCCATGTGAGAACATTTTGGGTTAATGGAATGATAAGAAATATGTAAATAACACATCTTCTCCCTAAGGAGGTTCAGCTTTCAGCCAAACAATGGTTTTCCTTGAAGAAAACAAAACCTCGTGTCTGCACCTGCTCCTGGGAAAGTTGGAAAATCATCTTGGTCTTTGGGGGTTCCTTAAGGCTCAAATACCTCTCCAGGCAGGAAAAAAAAACCTCAGAAGTGAACTAAATGAGAGTATATTTCGTGTAGGAAAGGCAACCAAGCTAGCTGGCAGTGGAGAAGCATCCTCGTCAGCACTGACTTGATTCATTCATGCCCTGTGACCAATGTATGTGATATTTTCAGCAACAATGTTTTATCATAAGCTCTGTTGTGCAAACGTGAGCAATGGCAACAGAATGCACTGATCTTGGGGTTTCTGGGACACTTCTGACTCGTAACTCCAGGGAAGGTATCCCACACCTGGTGCTAGACTATTTTTAAAATTAATACAGTTTATTAGCCACATGTATAGAAACACTGCCATTCCTACATGTTATAAACATAAAATATTAATGAGATATTTTATTTTCTTTGTTTTGTACTCTCTTCAAATCCAGGCTGTCTTTTGTATTTGCTTCTCTTTTCAAATTAGGCACTTTCTGTCCATTTAGGAGACTCCCATGTTGTACAGGGCACTTCTAGATCTCCAGTGGGCTTAGTTCATTCATGTCAGCGGCTTCTGCATATGAAGGTCTCTGTTTGCATCACCTTCCTCTTGCTCGGTTTAGAACACGAGTTGAATAAATTATTTACAAAAGACTGTGCTTACATCTTGCAGTAAAGAACTCATGAATGGCATAAGGTCCCCTGTGAAAGCGACTCCAGGGGTACCCGGTCCTTCCACAATGTGAGGACACGCGAGATGGCACCATCTCTGAGCAAAAGGAGGAGAGAGATCTCTCCAGATACATTCCTGGGACTTTGATTTTGAAATTCCTGCCTTTAAAACTGTAAGAACTAGATTCCTACTGTTTATAAACTACTCAGCTCATGGTAGCTGGTCGTCACAAGGAAATGGACTAGACATCAGGTGTGTACATGTAAGTATTGGGGCTACAGGTAGCTGTAGTGAAAGCTTAGCTCATTCATGTCTGTATCCTACTGAAGACCAGAGCAGGTCTCTGTCCCAAAGTAAGATAAGAAGAGCTATGTGTTAACCTCCTTATGATCAAGACCAGGTCTCCTTTGGAAGTGGGAGGAAAATACGGAGATTCTGCAGGATATTTGTAAAGCCCATGACTGTGACTTAGTCACACTGCCCCAACCACAGGCAGATACAGCCTTCCTACGCACCCAGACAGAGAAAACAATGTGTTGAGTGTTGGGAGCCGAGTTGAAACGCCATTACAAGATGGCGCCGGTTTCCTGCTTCCAGGTTCTTCTTGCTCGCATTAGGAGTAATTGCTCGCATTTGGAGTAAACAAGTTACAGCGCAGGCGCAGGAGAGCAGTCCTTGCCGCCTCCCTCCATGCTAATGAGGGTCTGGACGAGTATCCAATCATTGACGGTCACGTAGCCCTATGCTCTATATAAGCAGGGTGCTTTTTGCAATCAGGGTCTTTCGCTCTCAACACTCAATCAAGCTACAGTCCTCAATAAAGCGTGAACCAGAAGAATCCTGTGTGCGGCGTCTTCCTTGCAGGCGAGGCGGGCGTCCACATTTGGTGCCGAAACCCGGGAACCTGACCATCAGTCGAGCACCAGCGGAGACCCCTGTTTTCAGGAGGATTCAGAACTGGAGCGCGGGACGAAAGTGGATCCAGACTCTTTCTGAGAGGTATGCTGTTTTGTGAGATTGACCCTGCACTAGGCGCGGTCATTTTTGCTAGTATGATTATTGTTGTTCTTGCTTGTTGCCTTTGTTTAAATTGTCATCGCCCAGCAACCACCGGGTCTCTTACAATCCCTTCTTGGGGTAAACTAGAAGGAGAATTGCAGAGAGAAAAGGAAAAGGGAAGTTTCTGTGCCGGTACATGGCCATTATGGCGTATGGTTAATAAGCGATGTCAAGAGAGGGTAAGGGAAGGACAACGAATATTAGCAAAACATCAAGACAGCATGTCAGAAACAGAAAAGAGGAAGAGGCCTAAAAAAGATATAAAAAGGGTAGAAAAAGAGAAAAAGGAAAAAAAGAAACAAATAAATAGTCAGAAAAGGGTATACCCAGTATTAGCAGAATTTGAAAATTTAAAAATAACCAGTGATAAAACTAGTAGTTCCTCTTCTGACTCAGAAACTTCGGGGTCAGAAGAGAAACTGGATACAGAGGAACAAACAGAACTAGAAGAGGAAGCTGCGTGCTATGAGGAAGAACGTTACCGTCCTAAGCCATACGCTCCGGCGGCTCCCTCTGCGCCCCCTCTTCCTAACCTGCCTAAGGCTAAGAACCATGGGTGCCTCACCTTCCTGTCCAATGAAATTGGTTCTATCATAGTTCATTTCTTGCAGGAGGTGGATACCATAGCTCCATGGTTTGCAGCTGCAGGTCATGTAACCATCACCATAGCTCCATGGTTTGCAGCTGCAGGTCATGTAACCATCACAAGAAATTTTTTGAATTTGGATGCTGCTGGAAGATCTGCAGCAGATAGACATGCTATGTCTACACAACCTCCACTAGAAAATGTCAAGTGGAAAGATGTATTGTCTAATCAATGGAAGGGCCCGGATCAAGTTTTAATAAGATCCAGGGGAGCTGTTTGTGTTTTTCCTCAGGACCAAGAAAACCCCATTTGGGTGCCTGCTCGTCTGACGAGAACGGTGAAACAGCCCTTAGAAGATCAAGAACAGGATGAGGATCTTGAAAACGCTACTGGCTCTCCAGATGATCCTGATAAAGTGGCCCCCGATACGCACAGAACAACGATGGGGAATACTAACAACACTCCCCAAACCAATGCCGGTGATGCATGACGAACTCTAGTCTTGATCTTGCCTATTTGCCTTATGACTCTCAAAATAGTGGTATAGGGGAAAATCGTACTATGGCAATTGGCTCAATTAGGTTGTGAATGGAGGATGCTTGGTTTATGTGTGACATCTGTTCAATATCATAATTATACTGTTGCTGCAAATTTGTCACGGGAACTTTCTCAATATCTCAAGACGGATTGGTCATCACAATTTGATGCTACTATGAGGGACCTAAGACTGGCCATTACACATGTCAATTCAACTCGTGTGGACTCAGGGTTGGATTAAAGATGCTACCATGTATCTCAAAGAATGGGCTGGTCTGGGAACTATGGGAATTATGATGATTGCTTCTGTATTAATATGCTTTTGTAAAATGTATAGGCAGAGACAGCGAGATAATGCCATGATTATTCAAGCATTTGCTGCCCTTGATGTGAGACATTCCCCTGCAGCCTGGTTAGCAACACTTAAACAATAGGCTATCGTTAGGTCGATGGTTGGTATGTAATATCCAACCCTCCTTTTGATTGTTGAGCTGTATGTTGTCAGAACCAATGCGACAGAAGTTCATCTCCACCACATGTCTCCCTTTTAGACAATTTAGGGCATGTGGCCTTTGCACCTTGAGGACTTGCTTCCATTGCACCAAGAATAGGCACATCCCTTATTCGACCCAAGGTTAGCCTTTGCATATCTCAGAGGTTCTCCTCATTGCACGAGATAAGGTAACCTGGGTATTTAGGACATGCTTAACTTCCTTGATCCTCACCTCCGTAGATGGAGGGGGTTGATCGGTTACTTAGCATGTTCCTTTGTCTTTAATTTAATATAAAAGGGGGAGATGTTGGGAGCCGAGTTGAAACGCCATTACAAGATGGCGCCGGTTTCCTGCTTCCAGGTTCTTCTTGCTCGCATTAGGAGTAATTGCTCGCATTTGGAGTAAACAAGTTACAGCGCAGGCGCAGGAGAGCAGTCCTTGCCACCTCCCTCCATGCTAATGAGGGTCTGGACGAGTATCCAATCATTGACGGTCACGTAGCCCTATGCTCTATATAAGCAGGGTGCTTTTTGCAATCAGGGTCTTTCGCTCTCAACACTCAATCAAGCTACAGTCCTCAATAAAGCGTGAACCAGAAGAATCCTGTGTGCGGCGTCTTCCTCGCAGGCGAGGCGGGCGTCCACAGTTGAGCATATGCTATCTCTGACAAAATTGTGTTTCGTTTCCTTCTCAGTTTTTTGGTTGGCATCCATCAAATAGCATCAGATTTCAAATCATAATGAGAAGAAACATTTACGTCTCCCAAACGTCATGGGAGAGGCTCCCTCCAGCTACGGATGGGAGCAGATGCAGAGGCCCAAGGCCAAGCACTGGATGGAGCTTGGAAAATTCCATGGAGAAGAGGGAGGAGGGGTTGTGGGAACCAAGAGGAGTTGAGGTCACCAGAACATGGCCCACGGAGTCAGCTGACTAGGACTCACAGGGACTCGCGGAGAGTGAAACATTAGTCACAGAGGCCAGGTGGGTCTGCGCTAGGTCCCCTACATACATTTGAACATTATTTGGCCTCTTCTGGAACTCCTAAAAGTTGGAGTATGTATAAGGGTCTCTGACATTTTTAACTGCCTTTGGGACCCTTTCCCTCCTGCTGGTTGTCCAGCCTTGATGTGGGGGCTCCTGCCTAGTTCTGTTCCATCTTGTTAAACCCAGTTGGATTGGTAACCCTGGAAGGCCTGTTCTTTTCTGAGGGAAAGCAGGGGTGGAAGGGGTGAAGGTGGAGGTGGGAGAGGGGTGGGTGGTGGTTGGGGGATCTAAGGGAGAGGGGAAGTAGGGGAGCTGGGAGAAGTGGAGGCAGAGGAGGCTGTAGTCAGGATGTATTGTGTGAGAGAAGAAAAAAAGTCTAAAAAAAACCAAAAAGACAAAAACAAAAGCTAACCATTATGCCACCAAAAGGAAAGTTATATGCCATTATCGCCACAGATTTTACAAAAGTATTATTTAAGTTTTTCCTATGGCATTTATTAAATATGTTAAAGTCTTAACAAAAAAGGAATTTAAAAACCTTCTGAGGATGACAGAATACACAAATTTCTACCAGAAAACAAACAAACAACAACAACAAGAAAACCCAAACAACTTATATCTCGTTACATGGAGACAAAATAATTTATTTTTTTATTATCAGTAACTGACACTGGGCTTTTTAGTTGGCATCCTATGGCTCCTGGGATGAACATAATCCCTGTGTAGGAAACCTCCAGGTAAGCTCTGTTATATGAACATACACACACACATTCACATATATCCACTTATATGCATATCACATGCATATATTTGTATGAATACATATGATATGTATCAATATATATCAATATATATATATTGATCAAATAGTAGGTTTCCATATGGCTTTTTTGAATATCCTTAGAGTTAGTTGTCCCTCCTGAAACTCCTCCTCTGCCCTCCCATCCCTTTCTCCACTTGAACCTCCCTCTCCGTGACCCCTCTTTTTCTCCTTCAAATATCACTGTTTTCTTTACCATCCCCACCTTTTTATTCTTTATCAATGGAGGAGGTCCCTAAAATGACAAGACAGCCAGCCAGTAACTTTATCTATGTCTGGCGCATAGAGTATGTTGAGGAAATGCAAACTTACTGTCAGCTGAAGAGCAGAACCTTCAGCCCCAAATAAACCAGACACCTCTGAGCATCGCCACCTCAGCCCTCCACCCACCCCCATGGAAACACATATCTACCTTCTGTCGCTTAGCTTTGCCTATCCTGGACCCTTCACATCTCTCTAGGTTCATCCGTATGGTGATACGGTCTTTTTAAATTGTAGAGTAATATTCCATTTAATGGGTATAGTGCATGCTATTCAACCATCCATCATGTCGATGGGCATTTAAGTTGTTCTCATTTGTTGGCAATTAGGAAAAATACAGCTATGCACCCTTGTGTGGGCTTGTGCTTTATTTATTTATTTATTTATTTATCTATCTACCTATTTACTTATTTATTTTACCTGGGATTAGCAGGATATAATTCTAAATAAAAATAAAACGCACAGTGGATAGCTATTCCTTTAGCAGAAAAGGGGGGAGGGGATGGTAAGCAACAGGAATCTGTGAGGGAATCAGGCATGCTCTCAGTTCTGTCACTAACCTGCCTCGTGACCTTGAGCTAGGATGTCACCTCCGTTTTATTTTACGTTAACAAACAGGACCTTATTTCAAAGGTCAGCTGTCTTTGTCAGCACTCTGTCAATCTGATGTAATGCTGGTGCAAAGTTAACTTTAGTTCAAATTTTAGCCTAGTTCAATTCAAGACTACTGAAAACACTAATAAAATGTAAAAATCAGAATAACAAGTGAAAACACATCTCCAGTTTTCTGTAAGAATCATTTTAAGTTGCATAAGAAAGAAGAAAAATATTTCTTTCCATTCTCATAAAGCATCTATTCATAAAACGAAAACACAGACCTGTGAAGAGTCTTTTCCACCAATACATAGATAAAAATTTGTGTTGCAAATTTATCTTATAATTTCAGTCTAAGGAAAGCATTTTAATTACCAAGATGAAAAGCATTTCATGAATAAACCTGAAGGTGTAGTAACTATCTGTAACATAGACAGTAACTAATTCTATTTTAAAAAAGAAAAGCCTTTTGCATTCACGAGGAAATGTCAAGAAATTAAAAATATCCATATGCAACATCTCCTTTGCATTTGTGAGCCTGTATGCGCCCACATACATACTCACAAACACAAAGTTTAAATAAAGCCTGTTGCACCTACAGAAGAAAGTCGGGAATGACAGTGAATCTGTGACAATATTTATTACATGTTACAAAGTCAAACATCAATGCTGCTGACATGAAAGAGGCTGTAAAATGGAAAGTGCAATAAAAAGACTTAAAAAAAAGCCCCCAACTCCAATTAATGTCGTCAATATTAAGGGTTTCCCTCAATGATCAAAACCTAGTCCATTTAGATTTATTTGAGAAATGTCAAATCTCTATTAATGTTGCTTGGGTGGGGGGAACTACTCTAGAGACTGGAATGATTTAATTTTAAAAGCAAATTTCTTTAGTTGTTGCTCCAAGGGAAGCTGCATATTTTATCCTTGTGTTCTTAAGATTTCAACAGAAGGGGTGGCAATCTCTTCTCAACTATTTTTTGACCTAATTAATATTTATTTATATTGAAATAACTGCTAAAATAGGACCAAAATTTTGTCTTCTATCCCATCCTCCCCTTAAATGTAATCATTGTCACCTTTTGAATAGATTTCTCCTGTATCTCTCTTCATAATCCTAAATGCTTTTTATTATGACTCCGTTTCACAGCCTCTAAGATGGTCCCCATAATACCCACCTCTGGCACTCACAGCTTGAGTAGATGACATTTGTGTGAGTAAGACACACAGCATTTTAACTTCTGTTGGCTATCAGATTCTGCTCCCTTGCCTTTGATGGAGCAAACTGTCATACTAAAAAGATGCAGGTGGCCAAGAGCCAAAGAAGCTTCTGCCTGACTATCAGAGCACAAACAGCATCCTTGATAAAAGGCTGTGTGACACAGGGCTTCCAACAACTGTCCAGTGGATGTGGACGCTGGTGTGGAATTGGTGTGCCCAGATGGCTGTGTGAAACAAGGCTTCCAACAGCCATCCAGAGAACAAGGGTTTCCAATAGCCACCCAGTGGATGTGGAAGCAGATCCTTCCTCGGAAGCTTTCAGTTAAGACTGCCGAGTCTGGGTTGACACTTTGTAGAAACAGGCAGAAGACCCAGCTCTGCCATGTCTGAATTCCTGGACCACAGATTTCAGAATAATAAGTGTGGAAATTTTATTTTTTAGTTATGTATAAAATAATTGTTTTGTGCACTGTTGGTAAAGGACTGCCTAGGTCTTGGGATTTTCTATTGTCTGCAGGTGTTGGATTTAGGTGGGGATGTTTGATTTCTAATGATCTGCATGTGCTATCAGTAGAACATCCAAGGAGTTCTGGATCAATAGAAACACCTGAGCTGGGAGACTCAGGGTTCCACTGTCCAGTATGGTACTGACCAGGATGGTGGTTCCCTCTGCAGAGATCTGACCGGGCTTGTACCAATGAAAATGCCTCCTTATCGCCCTTGGTGAGCCACCACAGCAATATACTGCTACAAATAAATATGTATTATTTTAAGCAATATATCCATTATACACCAATGGACAGCTAAAACTGTGTATATAACTTTACTCAGTGTTGCATTTTGTGGTTATATTTCTTCTGGTATGAGCTTCTAGCTTGTCTGTAGTTAATAGTCTTATTCCTTTCATTTGTTTAATGTTCTTTAATGTTGCGGTTAAGATTTGCTACATTATCCACTAAGTCTGATGAAGATCACTCAATAACACTTTCTGTGCGATAAAAATCTCGTTATGAACGGTTCTACTTTTCTCCTAAGACAAGACTCTCTTCATGTTTCTAGTCATTCTTTCAATCCATCTTCATTTTTCTTTTAAGCTTGTTGCCCAATCTTTGTACCGAGACATCTCTGGTCATTTTTTAAGACTCCAATCACCCATTTCCTCCAGTTTGGAATGATCTCTTACTTAGACCATGTCTTTAACACTTTCCTAGTGTCTCCTTATTTAATTGGCCACAATCCAGAATAAGGATCTATAGAAGATACATTTTATGGAAACTCTGCATGCTGAAATGTTCTTTATAAATGCTCTTTATACTTGTTTAACCATTTGGCAATGCAGACATACATACTAAAAGTTTTGAGGGGAGTGAAGACATCTCTTGCTTTTAGTTTTCAATGTTTCTGTTGAAAACCTATCTTTTTCTAATTTTAAGATTTATTTATTTTATTTTATTTGTACGAGTGTCCCGCTTACATGTGTGTGTACCATAGGAGTGCCTGGTACTTGGGAAGTTCAGAAAATGTCATTAGGTCTCCTGGAACTGGCATTATGAGTGTGTGTGAGCCAGCATGTGAGTTCTGGGAATTGAGCCTGGAGGTCACCATATGAGTGCTGGGAATTGAATCTGGGTCCTCAGCAAGAGCAAACAGTGCTGGTACTGCTAAGTGGCCTCCCCAGCCACAATTACAGAACCTGGCCTTGCCTGACCTGCCTCTCCCTTTCTTTACTTTTGGTTTCTATTTTCCTGTTTTTCTTCTTTCTGAAAAATGTCTTCAACTTTATTTTATTTTTCAATTTTATTTTGAAAAGAAAAATCTCATTTCAGCTCTCATAGTTTGCATGTTCAAGAATCCCTTCTAGTTTCTCGTGGTTCCATCTGTATTGTGGCCTAGTCTTGTTTTGTGGATGCGGCCCGATATTAGATCCAGCACGGATATTAAAAGTCTTTCTGCAGAGACAGACTTAGTGGAGAGCTTCAGCTGGCTGCTTCACCCAGTGTGGAAAAACTTTCACTTGCTCACTGTAACCCAGCCTTGCAGTCGAGAATGGCTTTATGACTGAGTTGCACAAAACGGCAAGCAGAAACGATTTTTGGTACTCTCAGTGCCAGCCATGGAAATATCTTCACACTCTTGAAGTGAAAATGGGCCTCAGAAAATGACCTTAGGAACCAAGGGCCACAGAAATATGGTAGAGACTCCATCACTACCGAGGCATTGAGAATTTAATACAAATACGTTTGTACCGTTAGTAATCTCTCCTGATCACCCTTTTCCTCTCCATTTCTTCCCTATCCCTCTTCCCTCCTTTTCTCCCTTCTCCTATCCTTGGCTCCTCCCCTTCCCTCTTTTCTCCCTCCTCCTCCCCTTAGGTATTTTAGCATTTAGCATCTCTATGCTATATTAAAGAACCCTCATTTGTCAGTGTCTATGTTCACTTATTTCTGGCTTGATTTACTCTCTCTGGAGAATGGATTCTCAGATCTCTTCAGTGTCATGTATAAACATGATATTGTTATCTTGTCGGTTGAGAATTAATAAATGTCGGTATGTAGTGGCTGCCTTGTATCCTGACTCAACTTTAGTTAATTTTATTCTACCTTCCTCTGTGCTTCCTATTTCCAGTATAGGAACACCTTGATTCTCATTTATTAAGGCTATTACCTCCTATGATCAATAATGGAGACAGAGGAAAATGGCCTGGTTGTCTGAGGGGCTGAACACTAGTCATCTAATTATAGAAAAACCATGTGTGTTTACCCTGGTCTTCACCTTCCTGACTACCCAATGTGACCCACTCCTGGGCTCTCCTGGCTCTACCATGATACTGGCTTGGTTCTTGTTGGTGTTACCTGCTGCAAAATGTAGACCCAGGTAAGTTGTACTTTTTCACCAACTATTTTCTTTCTTCAAACATTGTGGTGGGGCATTGCAAATGTAATTTAAAAATGGGTCTGTGTTTCATGTTCTTGTTAGTAGTGTGAGCTTTCCAGAATAAAGAGCAAACAAAGTGTTGAAGGATTGCCTCTTGCTTGACTATCCAGAGGACAGAGATCTCCTAATTTCAATGAACCTGCCAGGAATACATAAATGGCCTAAAAAAGAAAATATTTGTTATTTCCAAACCAGTTTTCACAACCTTCATGTCTTATTTAATTGTGAAGTCAAATAAGTAAGATGTCTTGAAGAAGGCAGAGGCTGTGTGTGCCTTCACAGACGGCTTCACAGCCTTGAGCCTTGCTGTCTTGCTGTCTCGGGGTCTCCGTGTGGCAGCATTCCATCATCTTGAATCTCCCAGTCTTTAATCTCACGGTTTCAGAAACTTGGGGAATCATGTGGATGTTTCTAGTTCTCTTCTCGTAGCTGTGATGTGGCCTTGTATGTTTAAAGTTGTTTAAAACTCACAGGTACATTTTAGAAGATGCACCTCTCCGTGTGATAGCATTACTAGTTGACCTTCTGAATAGCAAGTAGTAGATCCTTTTACCAGTAGGCCTTTGTGCTTTGCCCCTCTAGTTGTTTTTTTTTTTTTTGATAAAAATCTATGTCTTTCTCTCCAAAGATGAATGTACTATTTCTAGTTAGCTGATATTTTTAATAATAATATCTGTAATGTTTCTACATTTGTGGTTAATAGAAAGGACCCAACTTTGAAGCATATCCACCACACTGATAATATTAAGTGCCCAGGAGAGAATCTACCAACCATAATTTAAGTGCCTCTGAGAGCACAGTTGAATTTGGGTGCCAATATTCTCTTTTAGAACAGTAGCTCTTTTATGATAAAAAAAAAAGTGCCTTAGCAATAACAAGTTTCAACAGAAGTGGTGGGTGTGTGGGAGGAAATTGAAAACAGGGACAGGCATAACATTTTATTGTAGGTGCCCCCCCCCTTCCCCCTACATGGTGTCAGCTCTGTGCGAACTTAATCTCGGCACATTACCTTCTCTTCAGGTTTCAAAACCCACCTGGTTGTTAATGTCAGTTCTCTTCCAAAAAAAAAAAGAAAAAAGGAACAATTGTTAAGAGTTTACCATGCTTACTTGAAAATGTTCAAAGCTATTGAGTTCAAATGAGGCCCTTCTGGAAGTCTGTCCTTGACTTTGGCCAGCAAGATTAGCCCAGAAGAAATTGGTTCACTGTGTATCACAGCTTCCCCAGAACCACAGAACTGTTAACCTATTCCAGGGAGCCCAGGGATGACAACAGATATTACACATAAAAAGTCTTGAGGAATGGGACTTTACCTTCTTTTTTAAGTAGAAAATTGATTACATTTAGTGTGTGTGTGTGTGTGTGTGCGCGTATGTGCGTGCAGTGCGTGTGCGTGTGTGTGCGTGTGCGTTGTTTGCCTGTTCTAGTGCATGCCACAGTATGCCATGCATGGAAAGGTCAGAGGATAAGTTAAGGGAATCAGTTCTCTCCTCACGGTGTGAATCACAGAGACTCAAACCGGGGTTGTCATGCTTGACAGAAGGCTCCTGCCTTTACATGCTGAGCCACCCCCTGCCCTCTGTTCTTTTCTTGCCTGTTCACGTTGCAAGGAAGACAGTGATCTGGCGTTCTCATGGATCCTTTTCATGCATTCCTGTAGATGAAGCACAGGCAGCAGCAGAGGAAGAGGAGGAGGTTGGCAGTGTACCGACTCATCAGGCGTCTCTTCTCTCTTTTCCTTTTGACATTTGTTGGATGCACATATTTGTCCAGAAGATAGCTCTTGCAGAGTGAGAGGACTTAGGGCTGGACCAATGACTTTGGAATAGGCCCCACATCAGTGTGCCAACCCTCCATCTCCTTCCCTAAACTGCACTTAACCTGTGTCAAGCAATCATAGCAGTGTTGAAGAGTATACCTTCCTGCTGATGCTCAAAGCCTGAATATGTACTAACACACTCCAGAATTAGTTACTTTAAAAACTGAAGCATTACTAATGCACAGCGAGATAGGCAGATGTCAAGTGTTCGTTTTGATGAACTTTTATGTCAGTTTTTCAATGCCTTATTATGAAAAATCTCAATCAAAGAGAAACCCGAGATTTTTAGAGTAATCACCCGTACCCTACCACTTAGATGAAGTGTCAGAATTGCCTGACTGTTAAATCTACAAATTTTCTCTTTCACCAAATATGGAAATTTTTCAGCTATTATTTCCTGAGATTATTTTTTGTGGGAGCATCTTTCTTCTCTCTTATTCTTAGATTCCAAGTATGCTGTCTTGATCTACCCAGTGATCCCTGGGATTCTCATCATTTTCTGTCTTTTCACCCTTTATTGTCTTCAGCTTAGAAAATTGCTCTTTCTATGCCTTAGAGGTCACTTATTCTCCTATTCCATAATTTCTTTCATATTGGGAAACCATTTACAATTCCAGATATATAATTTTCAATTATAAAATTTCCATTTAGTCCCCCCGAGTTTTATGTGTATACCATTTCCTTCCTTCCTTCCTTCCTTCCTTCCTTCCTTCCTTCCTTCCTTCTTCCTTTCTTTCTTTCTTTCTTTCTTTCTTTCTTTTTTCTTTCTTTCTTTCTTTCTTTCTTTCTTTCTTTCTTTCTTTCTTTCTTTCTTTCATCATGAATGCTTTTCTTTACATTCCAAAGCATGGTTGTAAAGCCTCATTACAGTTCCTTGATTGTTAATTCCAAATCTGGATCATCCATCCTGGGATCAGTGTCTATAGAGTGCCTGATCTGGCTGTCGGTGGGCATTTTCCTTATTAAATAATTTTCGATTATAATTTGAGCAAATGGCATGTGGTACCAATGCTGTATTCTGTAATGTTGCTTAAAATGTTATTTTTTTAGATTATTGGGTACATGACCTGCCTGAACATAAACTGCACCATGTCTGTCCTGCAGCTGGAGGCAACTGAAACCTCAGACAATTCTTCTAGTCTTTGTTGGACTGCCAGAGATTGTTCTGGTGACTGTACATGGTATAGGAGTTAATAGGAGACTACAGGCTGGTATAAATTTCATGATTTTCGAGGATAAGTCACTTTGACTCTTCTTACATCCAAGCTGCTGTGTTCTTCTTCTGTGACCCAGCACATTTGACTTGGGGTTCTTGCTGCTCTGTGGGGCATATTCTACGTTCACCTTCAGACTGAAAGCTACACCAACATAAAATCCGCTTAGTTCTGTTTTCTCCCACCTGCTGGTATCTGATTTTGTCTCTCTCCAGTAGCTTCAGGTGATGGCCTTTGTCTATTCCGTAGTTCACAGCAAGGTCTAGTAGAAAAGTCTGGAAGGAGTGCCATCTCTGTATTCTCCACTGAGAAATGGGTTCTAGGACATTGTTAACCCCACAGAAGTGCCAGTGTTTCATTCCACCCAAGGTCTCACAATGACTTCAATAACCATAGGTTACTTTCATCTGAGTCTGGACTTACATAAACGAAGTCCTACCATATGCAGTGTTTTGTGCTTAGCTTATTCATTCAGCTTGATGCTTCGGAATCCATGCAGGGTTTTTGTGCATATTTTTTGGATTTTTCTCTTTTACTAATGAGTAATGTTCTGTCACATGAATGTGTAAATCATATTCACTTTCCAATGGAGAGACATTGGTGTTAATTCTAGTTTGGGATTATCATGAATATAGCTACAAGGGATATGTTCATACAACCCACACCTTTGTGTGTGCATGGTGCCACCTTTCTTTGGTAAATACGGTTATTTGTTGTATGATGACATTTTGGTCAACAACTGATCACATGTAAGACTATGATGGAACTGCTATTGTCCCGTCCTCCGGTGACTTTGACCTTGTAGTGCAATGCACTCCTCATGTGTTTGTGGTGACACCGGCATAAATAAAGCTGTTGGTCATATAAAGGTACAGTGCATGTAATCGCAACAGCAGCGACACTTGATAATTTTAAAATAACTGTTTTATGGCTTGTTGACTGTTCTATGGTGTCGTTGTTTTAGAGAATAATGTGCTGGCTGCAGCCTCCTCCGGCTCAGATGCATCTTATTGCTTGATTGCATCAAGAGGCCACGTGGAATGAGTGAGCTAGATGGTCTACATCTGCTGAAATGCTCTCAATGGTGTTTTCACAGTGATAAAATCACCTATGAATGCAACGCTCAAAAGGTACCCTTCTCATTAAGTGACCCGTGACTGTAGGAGAGGAATTGCTGAAAGTCATTTCTCCCAAGTAGCTTTCTGTCTCACACGATGCCCAGCAGTGGCTGAGAGTTTCAGGGGCTCTGTATCCTTGTCAACACTTGATATTGTCAGAGCTTTTGAATTTGGACTCTCTAGTGAGCAATCTTGGACTGCGTATGGCTGATGACTAGTGATACTAAAACCTTTAGTGTGCCGACCGATTGCTACTATACTTCTCTGTGAAGTACGTCTATTTAGAATGTTCACCCATATTTATCACACTTTAAAAAATTAGTGATTTTTAATAACTGCGTATTACAGCTATGCATCCTTGACTAATAGATGCCGGAATTTTTTCTGAGTTACAATTGTCTGTTCACTTTTAAGAGAAATCCCTTTAGGGTGAAGATGTTTTAGGTCGGTTTGTTTGTTGCTGGTGCTGGGAGTTGAACCGTGGTCCTTCTGTGCTAGGCAAGCGCTCTATTACTGAGCCACACCCGTTGACTGACATATTGGGTTTTCATATCATTAAGCTTGCCTTTCCCCTCTTTACAGAAGCATTCTATTCTGACTGAGCCAAGGATTATTTACCTACCCAAGGAATATTAACCTACCCAGTTTAGCTACTTCTAACCTGGTCAAAGCGAATACTGATAGGCTCTCCCAATTTTTTTTCCCGTTCTTTGAAGTGCTGAAACATTGTATGTTGCCTTTATCTCCCCTACCAAAAGCCTTTTGAGGCATAAGAAACAACTTTTTGGCATGGTTTTTGAAGCTTTGAGCAAGACAACTGAAAACTTAGATAACATTTATACTTTGACTTGCATGAAAAGGCGTTGAAAAATGTTTGAAAAAAGTCAGTCAACTTGCCTGCCTGGTAGCAAGCATTGTCTAGTGGACTGAACAGGCTGGTGTATAGCTGCGGATCTGCGTGGTGATGTACTTGCATGAGATGCTGGAGCTCAGCTCTGTGCAGCTGCTGCTGAAGAGAAGGCGGGCTCAGCCCTGGCAGATGTCTCGATTCTGCCGAAACATATGGAGAAGAACCTCACTTCCGCTCTTCTTTCAGAGATAACAACACGTGCGGATCAATTGCAAAAGCAAAAATTAGCATAAAGACCCTTCCTTGATGAATGCTCAGCAGTACAGCCATCTCTCCCTCCAAGGGCTGGAGTTAGATAAAATAATAAGTAATATTCCAAATATGCCAGTTTAGCATGAAAATAGGTGATGAAAGTTGGATGTGCCAAGACTGCATTGCAGTTCACGAAATTGATTTGAAGCAGGTTTTGCAGAATGATGCTTTCCCGGTGAGAACTGCTTTTTAGAGAGTCTATTATAGAAGCATCTTTGGGGAATGTGTCAGAGATGAGACAGACTGTGGCAGGATGTCTATTTTGGATGTCTCATACCTTCACGGTCTCCAGCATGTGGCTTCCCTGACTATGGTAGCTGCTGGATCTCAGGGAAAGATTTTACTACCAGGATTTTTAATGTACCCCAACTCTCAGCTTTTGCCTACTTGTGCCCTAGAATCTTTAACGCCATTTCTATCTGCCGTAGTCCAACTCCTCAAATACTTTCAATCATGGTTAAACATATATTCTTTTTTTGTATATTATCTCTCATTTCTAACATGGGACTACCAGGCATTTATTCTAAATCCATTTTATGATTGAGAAGTTCAAATTCATCAGGAAAATGAATGAATCACAAACCGTGAAGCTACTGTCTATCAGTAGAGCCTCTATCTTTCCCCACCAGCTCAAGGGCACCATACAATGTATCACAGAAGAAGGAAATTCCAGAGAGCAAGCTATTGTCAAGGTAAGTAAGTTCCAATGCAATGTTTTCCATGAGCTGCGTGATAAGCCTCATGGATATTTCCTGTTGTTCGTCTGTGGTCAGCCTTGAGTCACGGGCTTATAATTCGTTGACTGGTTCAGTCATCTTCCCTCCAATGGAAGGTTCCGATCAATCTCTAAGTCTTATTTAGTGAAACAAGACCCAAGGTGACTTCTAGCTTGGTTGATATCATAATATTGGAAGATTGAACAAAAAGCCCAATAGGCTTTTCTGAATTTGGGTTATTGTTGGCTAAGCAGGTAAGAGTAAACAAGAAAACCACCCAGTTTGGTTTATTTTCATAATTTGATTTATGTGGCTGACAGTCTCAAGATGAACAAGTTTCATGACCAAAACTTAGAAATATGCATTGTGCTATTTTGAGTCTGTTTTATTTACAACATAAGACTTTCAGAAGTATGAAGAGAAAGTCTGTGTTGTTTAAAATAGCATACAATGCTGATAATCTTTTCAAAGTTTTACAAAATTGCCACTTAGGTGATATTCATGTGTGAGTATCAGAGGCTGTGATACTGCCTTGGCTTCTTGGCCTATTCCGCAGATGCAATGCCCACTCCAGCTCTCCTTACACCCCGCTGTTAGCTGTCAGGTCTTAGCTCACACTCCTGGAATGTGTGCTTCTTTCAGACTCAAGGATTTTGCTTTTCATCTTTTTACAGAAAGAGTTATTCTTAAGGTCCCACCAAGAGCACCTCAGTAGAGCCACTGTCGTACCTGAGGAATGTTTCTGGTTGTATTGATAAAAAACAAGAGTGTGAAAAGCCTTTGGTTATGTCAGTAAAAGGGTTTACAAATATTTGAAGCCTGCTTTACATAATATAGTGTCAGTGATAGCTTTAAAAAATAGAAGAATCCGACACTTTTATTGTCATGACGTGTATTCCAGGTCTTAGAAGTTGTCAGCTCTATTTCTGTATGGGAAATTTTCATTTCCAGATGCTTTTCAGAAAAAGTGCTCTCGTCGCTCTAATGGCTTCAGTATCCCTCACATGTGTGCTAATGTGTGCATGTCTATCCATAGCTGAAGATAGACATATAGATGCAGGCATGTGGCCGGGCCTCTGTAGCCATTCATGAACCTCTCCAACTAGAGCTGGAAAAGGAGAAAGGGTAAACATTATTAGTGCCATTATTATTATCATCATCAATTATTATTGTTATTCTGCCAATAGTATAGCGCATTAACTACATACATACATGGTATCGTGCCCTGAAAGTTAACAACGGTTTCTGCTATACAGGAGCAGACATTCTGTTCTATAAAGATACCATGTTATTCCATCTAAGGAACTTGAACATCAGTGTGCTTTGTTTCCTTGTGGAGGCCTGGAAACAATCCCAGGGATACTACGGACTGCCCAACCTCGCATGCATGTAATTTACATTAGCATTTACCACCTATGTATCTTTTTGTCACCAGTGAGCTATAGTTCTATCCATTAAGGGTGAATTCATCAAGAGTGCCATCATATACATAGGCACAAAGTAAAACCACCGAGATCAGAATAAGGACAGGATCCACTTTTCCTCCGTGTAGCCAAGCACTTAATGATCCAAAGAGAGAAAGCACAGCCTCTGTTGGAGATGAGAAAGGAGAAAGGAGGCTGTTTAAGTGTTGAGGATGATGAAAGTGAAGATGCCCATCTCCTCTGTTCTGATCGTGGATACTGCATGTGAAACCCAAGGTTACACAGAGAAAAGGCGAGGAGCACTTTCCAGAGGCCTGTGAGCCGAACAAAAGACCAGTTGATTTCAGAAGTGGAGGTTTTATCAAGATCAGGTGTTGTCCTGCTACTGGAAGGGTGATTCTGCAGAATGTTTCTTGCAGAAATGAAAAGGGAGGAAAGAGGACTGAGCTGGAGAGTGGGTGAGTGTAAGAATTATAAAATCAGTAGAGAGGGAGGGAGGGAGACAGACACTAGAGTGGTTATAACACTGAAGCTGGCCCTTTCCTTCTTTCCTTCTCCCTTCCTTCTTTCCTTCCTCCCTTTCTTTCATTCTTACTCTCTCTCGTTCTTCTTTCATCTCTTTCTTTCTTTCTTCTTTCATTTCTTTCTTTTCTTCTCATTTTCATCCCCTAAATTCACTTTTGGCTGGTTAGATGAAGTCATTCCTTCCAGCTTTCTGGTTGAGTAAGGTCTAGTGAACAGAATGATACTGCCTGTGGCCAGGACAGAGACTGATAGGGACTTCTTTTGACAAGAAGTGTTTGTGTATTCTGAAGAGGTCAGGGGAAAGCCAAGGTCTCCAGAAGCTGGCTCAGTGTGTAAGAGCAACAGTGAGGCCTGGTACGGCTAACCCATCATCCAGTCAGCCCAGACAAGCCCACCCTCCTACCTCATTAATGATAATGCATTCCTTCCCCTCTGTGCACCTGACTTTCAGAATCTGATAACTTCTGCCCACCTCAACGCCTATCAATCAGACTTTACATAACAGCGCACTGTTCGTTTCCAAAAATAAAATCTATTCTTCAGAACAGCTATAAGTGGAATAGGCTCATGTTGTCAGCTCTTAGGAAGAACTAGACTTCCATAGGCCAACTGTAGCTGCATATAAATAGGAACATGGGATAGAAGAAGTCTAATCCTGTAAAGTGAATCAGGAGGAATGTTGCCTATAGCAAGACCAACTCTCCCAAAGTGACCCGCTTTCATGTAAACCCTTCTTAAATTCTACCAAATCTTTTGTGAGTGTTTGAACTAAACTATTCAAACAGGCCTGAGCTAGGAGAATTCTTCATATTGGCTTACTGGGGTTGGATGAGGGGGTACAATTGGATTTGAAACCATAACTTTCCCAGCTCACTTGCCGCTCACCGTAAGACACACATTAGTGAGAGTTGGATATCATGCCATGGCATTAGTGGGCACCATTATTGTGTCACTTGGAGTTCCAGTTTTTTATATTTGGTGGTCTGTGGATAGTTGGGCCCATTTCTTTCTTCCATCACAATCAGATTCAATAAGTGACATTCTATGCAGGACACTAGGTGGCAGCAAATTGCTAAGCTAAATAATTAGCAAGGGACAAAGGGCCTAGAACCTGCTCACCAGTACTAGAAAGAGAAACAATACCAGTGTCATGTGGATAAAATCTAAGGGATCAAAAAAGACATAAACACAAGCAACTGCAAAGTTTCCAAGGCATAATGGCACCCCTGGTATCTTCCTCAGAGTTTTGAAGCTCCTTGGAGCTAAATCTACCACCAAACTTTACAGAACAGATTGACACATCTAATCAGCTTTAAGCATTTTACGATGAAGACCATGCCCAGTTTAATTTCCTTCCTGGAATATATTTTTTAAAATAGGCTTTAATATATTACATCTTTGATTATTCATCCCAAAAGATTACCTATCATTCTGTGTTGTCAACTAATTTCTTTCTAGCTCAAGGTATGCTTATAGGTGCTGGAGAGATGGCTCAGTGGTTAGAAATCCTTGCTGCTCTTGTGGAGGGCCTATGTTCTGCTCTTAGTATCCACAAGATGGCTCACAACTATCTGTAGCTTCAGTTCAAGGAGATCTGACACCCTCTTCTGGCCTCCACAGGTACTGCAGGCAAGTGGTGCACATACATGAAGGCAAAACACTCATGCTAATAAATTAAAAACAAATAAATGCTTTTTAAAAGAATATTTTTGTATCTGTTTTACATAGGAACATTCAGTCAGCTAAGTAAACCAACATATTCACTATAGTTTAACCATCGAGTAAAACTGCCAAGTCTTGGATTTGATCCTCCACAATAACTAATAAATGATCAGCAACAAAAATGTATTATCCATCCAACCATGCCTAAATCACCACTTGGTGTTAACTAAGACCACTTCCTGTGAAAGGCTGTGAAATTCTCACTATGCTTTTAAATATAAAGTACAAGTTGAAGTGATTAAATCTGACAGAGAGAAACACAAAAGAAGCACACTCCATCAATGCAGGGGACAGCCTATCCCTCAGCTCTGCCCAAAAACAAACAGCACAATAGAAGATGTGACATGTCTTAAGTTGGTGGCCAGCTAAGAATAAATAAAATGAGCCCTCAATAGGGTAAAGAATGAACAAGCATAAGAAAAGAGAGAATAACATTGAACACACTGGACAATAAGCTTTGAAAAGCAGGCACTGGACATTCTTATACCTGGCTGTTGTGTTTTTTTGTTTTTGTTTTTGTTTTTTTTCTTTTGAGCTCTCAGGACACCCTAGGGACATAATGGTTCTAACCAGAAACCCCGAAAATGGTAAGCAAAATTCCTAATGGCAAAGGAAGTTCTGGTATTCTTTTAGAAGACATTGTGTTTGAAGTAAATCTCTTACTCATGATTACCAAATTAGAAATTACCAAGATGTAAATGAAGAAAAAATTGAATTTATGTGAATTAGCTTTTGAAGATTTTAGATTGACTGAGGCTGCCAGAATTTTTAAATTCCCACCAAATCTGGACAGTATTTTTTGTTTTGTTTTTGTTTTATTGTTTATTTTTTTGTGGCCATTACACTGTGAGGCTGACACCACTAAAGGTGTTTGTGAAGTCCAAATGAAGAAATAGGAGATAATTGTACTTCCAGAAGAGGCTAAAAATATTCCTTAGCTTCATATAACTATCAAATCAAAATGAGTACACTTTGGGCCTCGTGTGCAAACACTAACGTTCTTTGTCTGGCTGTTTATGCTTCACACACCAACTTTATGCACTTCACCAGTGTTCCACAAGGTGGAACAGACTGACAAAGCGTTCCTCTCCCTTGCGAAATTCTTCATATTAAAATCATGTGATTTGCAAAGATAAATCATTTGCACTTACACATTTAGTGTTGGCTTTCATAGAAAGAAGTGCTTTTACTTCAAATTAGAATTGCCAGAAAAAATAATAATAGGTACTTGCTGAATAAGCATGAGAAAGTTAAACAAATTTAAAATGGCTAAGTAATTTTTGAATTTTTCAGTTCTCATGTTTCAATATTAATATTTTAAACCATAGCAGGATATTCCTCCTCCCTCTTGAGTTTTTGAAGCAGGGTCTCACTACATAGCCAAGGCTGTCCTGAAGCTCTGAATTATGTAGCTCAGGCTAGCTTCAAATTGGTAGTAATCAGCCGGGCAGTGGTGGCACACACCTTTAATGTCAGCACTCGGGAGGAAGAGACAGGCAGATCTCTGTGAGTTCGAGGCCAGCTTGCTTTACACAATGAGTTCCATGACAGCCGGAGTTACAACAGAGGAACCCTGTCTTGAAAAACAAACAACAACAACAACACAAACAAACAAACAAAAAAACTGATAGCAATCCTCCTGCCTCAGTCTCCAGAATGCTGGACTTACAGTTTAGAGTCACTGTGCCTGGTGATTCTGTCTCACACCTCTGTCTCTATTTATATATTCTTTAATTATTTTATTTTATTATTTTTTGTGTCTGAGTGTTTGCCTGCATGTATGTCTGTGTACCACATGTGTGCAGTGCCTCCTGAAGGATGTCACATCTCTTAGAACCAGCATCCTCTTTGTCAACCACCATGTGGGTGCTGGGAATCAAACCCAGCTCCTCTGATAGAGGAGCCAGTGCTCATTACTGCTGAGCCATCTCTCCAGCTGCTGGTGATTCCCTTTTGCTTTCTTGGCTAAACATCCCAACGCATGAGAGCATTCCTCTGAATCCCTGTCAATATGTCATATCTGTTCTGACATGTTTCAGAATTCCAGTGTCTACTTTTATTATTCAGAAAGCAGAGTCACCCACGTTCCATGAAGAGTCAATTGATACTTTTCTTCATCGGGCCAATGCCTACTTTAGCACATTTAAAAATGTAGACCGTTTTTGTTTGTTCTCCTATCTGCGCACAGGGGCCTGTCCATTTTTTTTTATCTTTAAGGATCCTTTTCTGACCGGTGGCACAATTCCTGGCTCATGAAATGTGTCTAGGGAGACTTGACAGAATACTAACGGACAGGTCCTGTAGCTCAGAAATATGGGTAAGAAGCCAAGTGGAAATGAGGGTGTGAAATATCCAGAGATTTCTGAAATAACTCTGAGGTGATCAAATTTAAATGACTTAAGTCTGTTGTTAGGCATAAGATTTATTTTTCACTTAAGCAATTTCTGAATTTTGGATTTACAAGCAAACTAGCAAAAGATGGTGCTAGAAGTAGTCTCTGACAGGGGTGCAACACCCCACCCCCTTGAAAAAAATCGGTACCACTAGAGGTCACTGCAGTTATTAGAAAGGAGGTGGTTAAGGCCTTCTAGCACAAGGTCTTGCAAATGCTCAGAATTTACCAGCCTCGGGAGCATGACAAAGGTGAATTTAAACACCCCAAAGGCCTGTGTAAATACACTACTGTCTCTGCCCTGCTTCCCCATCCTGACATTCATTCTGCCAGGTCTTTTGGGCCTTGATGAGGATGGAGCAGCCGATCGGTAATTACGGTAGCTGTGGTTATTGTGTTTATGTGCCCAGCAATATCATAAGGTTTTACATTGACATCATTCTTTACTTGTTCCCACTGTCCTGTGAGACCCAAACTGTCATCATCATTTTATAGACCATGAAACTGAGCCTCAGAGGACTGACACAGCTAATGAGTGGCGGAATCGAGATGGAAACGAAAGGCCCCATCTGAACACCAATCTGATATCATTACCAGCATAGGAATGTACTTGTCTTGTCTCATTCCATTTTAAATGATGATGATGATGATGATGATGATGAGGAGGAGGAGGAGGAGGAGGCTCAGTGTGTGTGGGGGGGGGGTTTGTGGAGGTCAGTGGTTAACTTCTGTGAAGGTGCTTTTCTCCTTCTGTGGGTTCAGATCTGTAGGCTTGGCAGCAGGTGTCTTTATCTACCATGCCAGCTCTTCAGGCCCTGCTTCCCATGGTGATAGCAGTTGGAAGTGCTGTGTCGGGAGAAAAGCTCAGAGTGTCATGTATGTGGCAGTAAGAATATGGCAGCATGTTAGTCAAGCAGATGACCAGTTTGCTGAACTGCAGGGGTTATAGACCTTGTGTTGGGGAGGGGGTGTAGGGAAGAGTACAGAGTGTATATCTAGCAAGCTCAAGATAACATTTACTATTTGACATAGCATAGTCAGACAAGCTGATCGTGAGTCCATCTCTGCAGAGCGGCGCACTGAAAAGAACAGGAGAACAGATTTTCCCAACTTGAATCAGCCACTGGATCAGCATTACAGCAGTATCATGTGTTCAATGCCAAGGAGGAGCCTTTTCTAGAACATCTCAGAATGTGGGCTGAGATCCAGGAGTTGTGATTCACACCCTGCTCTGAGCAGCAGAAAGTCCTATTGGCTAATTAAAGCACTCTTTTTTTCAAGGAATAATGGTATCTGTGTATTTACATAATACTGGTGTCTGTGGCATGCCTGTCTTAGCAAATGAAGAAATGGGAGCCGAGAGAATCGAAAGGCGCTTACCCTAGGATACAAAGCAAGTCCACACAGAGTGCAGAGCCATAGTTCCCAATTTCCACTGGATCCTCTGCCTCCCAGCACTCCACTTGATCAATGTTTGCAGTGGCCTTGGACACCCCTCTTGGGGCTTTTCCTCCCAGGACACAGTCTGAGAAAGGTAACAGAGATGGAGGTGCACTCTATCGAAGTGGGGGTTTTCTGTAGCTCACTAAACCCTTCACTCTGACCTCTCGAAAAGCTGGGTCATAGCTATCCCTCTTGCACTTGTCATACTTGGCACCTGGATGGCGTGTGCCTTTGGAATGGAAAGTCAAAAGACTTTCAAAGTTTCATATACAATAACAGGAAAAAAAAATTAAACAAAGGAACATTTCTAGCAGCCGTCCCCACCTCTGAGCTGTCCCCGTGCAATGGCGGCCAAGGCTCTGCATACCTAAAATCCCCCGAGAGCAGAGAGGACTATAAAACCCACATCCACTTGTTTGCTCTGTCCCACGGCAGAGGAAACACTAATTGTTAGAAACTTTCGCTTCTAGCACAGCTTTCTGGGTTTCAGAATATTCTAAAATGGCAAATGGAGTTGAGAAGGAGACAACAAGGAGACTAGAGCTAATTTATCTTGTGACTCCTACCATTGACAGTCTATGCAAGAACAAAAAAATTGTTTAAGTAGCATCTGCAATTTTTTTCGGTTTTACCATACGAAGAATGGCAAAGTTAGCAAGTTATGGGTTCGTCGTAATTTGAGTCTGGGAAACAGGATTTAAAGGGAAAAGAAAATTTGTCAGACAGGATGCCTGTATTCCCAGACTGAAGCAGGAGGATCACCAAGAGTTCAAGGCCCATCTGAGCTACATAGTGAGATAAAAAAAGAAACCCAAACAAAACAAGAAAATTAAGTAAGATGCTGTATCTTATGTAGCAGTCTGTACTCCCTACTTGAGAAGTTCATTGGTTGTTACAACTTAAGAGGATTTTCATACCAAAAAAAAAAAATTGCTACTTTTACTGGAGAGCACCTCAGATGAGCTTCATTCAGTTCTCCAGGCGGTGGGAATGGAGGGTGATTCTCTGAGGAGATGTCAGAGGAATCCACGGCATGCAGCAATGTCTCCAGCGCTATGTGTCTCCCCTTATACATTCTGAAAAGCAGTACCCTCTGCCCTATTTCATTAACCTAGATGGGCTGGGAACTCACGCTGTAACCAAGGCTGGCCTCAAACTTGTGGTAATCCTCCTGCCTGTACCTTCCAAGCACCGTGATCGCAAGCAAGATCTATTACATATGGTTTAATAATTTTTAAAAAAAGCACAATTTCCTAACATAGGTATTTTGTAAAGATCAAAAGAATACCTAAGGCTAATAGAGAAATTCAAGGCAATGTTATTTATATTATTTCATTTAATTTTCAGCTACACAACTCTTACATAGTCCCACTTTGTAACAGAAAGACACATATAATTTTTGGAAGGACTTATACACCTAATTGCAAACTGGAGGTCTTGCTAAATTATTTACTTTAAGTCCCCAAACTGGACTAGAGCCCTCTGGTCCAACTGCAGTGACCTATGCATTCTTCTTGCCAGGACAAAAGCCTGACTGGCATTCTTGACTCCTTTTGTTCTCTCATGCTCCACCCCTAACCAGATTCAATGCAGTAGGAGAACCTGTGGTTTTTATCTCTGAGATATATCTAGAGCCTGTGCACCTCTCACTGCCTCTGTTGGTACCTGTCTGGCACTAAGTGTTATGCAGATTGCTGAGAAAGTCGACTAGCTTCAACGTGAACAACTACCCACAAACCTATTTTCAAGACAGCAGATAGGACAGGTTAGACCCTGTTTCTCTTCTCCAAACCCTCCTGTGGTTCCTATCTTACTAAGAGAAGCAAATCCCTCCAGTGGGCAGAAGGCCTCTGCCCAGGGCCGCACTGGGCTTCTCATTGTTAATGGACACACAGTTGTCTTCTGATCTCAGATCTGTCACACCTGTGTTCCCTTTGGTTCTGCTCATATTTTCTCTGTATTCCACTCCCTCTCCTGGGTGCCCTAGAGATCACTCCTTGAGTGATGTCTCCCCGCAACAGCACATTGGAAATGGAAAGCTTCTCTAACCCCAAGACAGGACACTTCTCTGTTTTCTTGGTCTCTAAGCTACTTATCAACT
Source organism: Cricetomys ansorgei (assembly GCA_026225945.1). NCBI lineage: Eukaryota > Metazoa > Chordata > Mammalia > Rodentia > Nesomyidae > Cricetomys > Cricetomys ansorgei. The sequence goes on along the minus strand of JAMJFZ010000538.1, from coordinate 25,565 downwards.
TCCCACCTTCTGATGTGTAATTTACTTATTTCTTTCTGCTTCTTGTTCTCCTCCTCCTTCATTGTCTGTAAACCTTAAAAGGTAGGAATGTTTTTTGTCTTCTGATTTCTACTCAAGCCCAGGTCTTAGACTTGTGCTAGACACACAGTTCTTGCTCAATGAAGAGTTAATGAATGAATGATAAAATACGCACATAGATGTTTGCAGTTTCCAGTGTGTGAGTTCTCTTAAAACTGTATCAACTGCATGGTCAGTTATGCCCATTCCAGACTCTCAAGACAGGTATTTTATGTACCTTTTGAAGGAGGACATGGGACATTAGGTAGATGCCTTCTTCAAAGTCCAGTAAGCACAAGAAACAAACTGTCGAAAAACCTGAGTATCTTTTTGGCCAATTCTTTTCTTATCTTTGCCTGCCTCCCTCCTCTCCAGAAGAAAAGGGTAGATTTTCAAAATTGGACTGTTGTTATTTTAGTATAGATCATGTTGTTATTTCCCTGAGGCTCATAACTTCCATTTTGCATTGTAAAATTATGGTGTTTGTTTTATAGACAGATTCTTACAATTTAGTCCAGGCTTGAAAACTGATGATCTTCTCGCCTCAGATTCCTGAACTGAAATTACAGATGTATGCCTCTATGTCAGGCTTAAAATTATCACTGAGAGGCCATATGTGGGCGCTTGCACATATAATTTCAATAACCAGGATTGCCTTAAATTCTATACCAGCTTGGGCTACAGAATGAGACCCTGTTCTAACCAACAAACAATGTAGCTGTCACTTGAAAGAATAATTTGTCTAAAGAATTTGACTTCTTTTCAAGTGGTATAGTTTACACAGAGAAACGTGTCTTTGCATAGTTTATTTTACAGGCACAGAGGCGCTGCCCAGTTGAGTTTTCCAACATCTGCAATTATATTAATCCATTTAAATTCGCTGGGTTTGTGATCATAGCTCAAATTCACTTCAGAAAAAGGCTTTTCCAGGCTTGGAGGATGACTCAGTGGGTAAAGAGCTTGCTGTGCAAGCATGAAGTCCTGAGTTTAGATCCCAGCACTGAGGTAAAAGGTGGGTGCAGTTCTGTCCCAGCTCTGGGAGATAGAGACAGGTGGATTCCTGGGGCTGGCTAGCCAGACAGTCTAGCAAAGTCACCGAGCTCCATGTTCAGTGGGAGGCCCTGCCTCAAAAAATAAGATAGGAATGACTGTGGAAGTCCCCTAAAGCTAACTTCTGGCCTCCACAGGCACATAACATGTGAGCCCATGCAGCTATACACACACTACACACACACGCACACACACACACACACACGATCAAGGACAAGAAAAAATAAAAAGAAAGCCCATCCAGTGTCAGAACTGTCCTATTTGACCCTCAGGGAGATCTTCTGAACTGACAGATCAATTCCTTTATTCCGTTACACTAGCAGTCAAGGCAGATCACCTCTCAGGAAGTACAGGTACCAGGATAACCGTGGCACTTTACAAAAATGATCGAGTTTGTGGAGCAGTGCTAGAGCTGCCTCTCCGTTTACCCGGGTACCTGGGATGATAAGGAGCCTTGATGCTATCAAGATGTCACCTTCATAATGATGTAAGATGTGGCAATGATGCACAGGGGCTGTTTTTCCTGCTGCTTTTCCCAGGGTAGCTTTCAGAAAACAAGACATCAGCTCTGTGAAGCAATGCTCCTGGAGCTTATTCACAGAACTGTGGTCATAACAGACAGACGTTCAGAAGTTATCAGATTTTTTTTTTCCCTTCTGGCAGAATGACACCATTCATACGCCATGTTGTAGGAGACGACTCATGGGGTCTGATGCGCTAGACTATTGTTGCTCTGGTGGTGATATTAACTGTCTATGCCACGCCTGGCTTAGGTCCTTGTATTCCCAGAAAGAATACAGCTTTCATAGGGTCATAAAACAATCAGACAAGGACTATAATTAGCAGAATGAATTAAATGCTATAAATGCATGGAAGAAACCAGGTTTGCCTGAACATGGTGTGTCTGAAGGATGGAAAGAGCAAGGAAGAATATAAAAAATGATATTTCAGAGAGGTGATGATTTTATGTATAATTTGATGAATATATTTAATATTTCCTGAAAGAGATATTTAAGAAAGTTGTCTCAGTTTAAGAAACACGAGGCACGGGCACCATGCCGCGGCTGAAGGATGAGGAAAAATTTTCCTTAGTGAACGTAGAGGATAAAGAAAAGAAAAAGACACTTAGAAAAGTAGATGGATACAGACCTTAAGTGATTCACTGTGCTGGAATGAAAATTTCTGTAAGGATTTGGACTTCTTCCTCAAGGCAATGGGAGCATTCAAGTGCTTTATGAAGGGCAGCAGAAAGATAAGATTTATCACCTAGAGAGATCACTCTGGCACAGCTTGGAAGAGCTGGAGGCTAGCCAAAATAGAGGCAGAGGCATGAGGAAGCCTCTATTTGCTACCAGGTGGGAGGCAAATGGCACTGTTGATAGGTTGGATTTAGAAAGGAGGTTAAAACTGGTAGACATGCCGAAGAAAGACCTAACAAAAAATTCTGTTTGGTGGGAGTAAGAAATAAGAGAAGACAGGCTTTAACACTTGAGTAAGGGGGTGGAGGAAGGTCTGACCAGGAAATCACAAACATTGAGGGGAGAGGAAGTCCAGAGAAGACATTTAGAAAAGGAAAACCAATAAGGAGTTGATGAGTAGAGAGGAGACCATTAGAAGGAGAGAACTGATTAATAGCGTCAAATGGGGCAGAGAGGATGAGGAGGATGAACATCAGGATGCGTTTATTGGTATGGCATGCAACAGATGAATAAAGTACCTAAGAGCAGGTACGGGGCAGATAGTACATTATTTATGAAATATGAAACTATACGAAAGTGTGTGTGTGTCTGTGTGTGTGTGTCTGTTTGTGTGCATGTGTATATGTATGTCTGTGTGTGCATATGTATTCATGAGTGTGCATGCATGGAAGTGTTTGTGTGTGTATCCATGTATGTATATGTGCATATGTGTTCGTGTGTGTGTATGTGTGTGTGTGTACATGTGTTTGCTACTCCAGATGGGGAAGAGCTAAGCTTTCCACACTGAACCCAGTGAACAGAGTTCTTCACCCTAAATCTAATCAATATGCAAAAGAGGATGGAGATAACCACCGTAAGTTTCAAGTAAGATTAGAAGTGACCTGATCTATGTGGTTGAAGAGAAGTTTGACTCCCTCAAGTAGGAGGGGTGAAGGCACTTCCCTAGGAGGCCAAGTGGCGAGATGGAAAAGACAGAAATAAATTGAGTATGATCATGACTCTTTCTCCCAAGTAACACAAACTAATTCCCCTCCTGCCAGAGAGTAGCTGCAGGGCAGGGTTGAGGGTTTCAAAGGTCCAGCCGTAGAGTTTGTCAATCCAAGGAGGTGCAGGCAATGTGTGTGGGACCATTTGAGTTGGAAATCATGAATGGCCATGACTCAGGCTACTGCATTTCTGGTGAGTCCTTATTTATCTTTCAAAGTTCAGTTTGGCCATCTTGGTTTTATTCTGCAATCTGTGATAGAAGTCATCCTAATATTTTACTCACTTTTTTTTTTGAGCCTCTAGACTTGAATCGCTGGAGCGTGCAACATGCTTAATAACTGTTTGCCAGAAGGATGGCTATTACGTGGAACTCCATGATCTGATTCCTAGAAGAGGAAATTGTTTTAAATCACTGAAGTTAGTTTCCCCTTCTCAGGTATCTTCTTTTCTCCCTTGGTTTCCTGCTTCTCGGTATCTTTGCCGTCAGTTTTTATTATCTGTCTCCCATGCCTATCCATGGCTGCTTTCGTCCTTGCTTACCTTGTATGGTGGTGCACAACTAAAATCTTAGGTGTTGAGTTCAAGGCCAGCCTGTGCCTCCATAGTGAATTCTAGGCTAGCCAGGGCTACAAGCTAAGATCCTGCTTTAAAAAGAGTCCAAACCGTTGTCCTTTGCTCTCAGCTATGCTGTTATTTCCCTCTAAAGTACCACTCCCATCACTGGTCTAACGGTGGCAGCACTCACAACTCCTGCCAAACACGCTGGCTTTAAAAATGGCAGACACTGCCACGATCCTGGAGAAGCCAAGGAAAAACCGCCCCACTATTTTTTTCTGTTTGACTTGGTTTTAGCATCTCGGCTAATTCCCTCATTTAGCTTCTTAAGGAGAAAGACCCCCTTAACCAGCTTTTCCTTCCTGAGAATCGCTGATTTTGCCCATCATTTGGGAAAGAAATGAGAAAAAATAATCACTTGGCACAGTTCTTTAATACATACCGAGCAAGTGCATGATGGTAGCGTGTTGCAAAGTATTCTGCACCTCTTTTCCTTGCTGCGCACCAAACCTTCACTTCATAACAACGCCTTTACTTCCTGTTCTCAACAGCTGTGAGCATAACTGGAGCTGGTGCTGACAGGAGAGATTCCTGAAGGTTCTCCATAATTGTTACATTTATTCGTGTAAATATTGAGCCAATATTCTTTTTCTTTTAAATACCCATGGAAAGTCTAACACAGTGGTTCTCAACCTATGGATTGGGAACCCTTTAAGGGGTGTCAAATGACCCTTTCACAGGGTCACTTAAGACCACCCGCATATCAAATGTTTATATTACGATTCATAACAGTAGCAAAATTACAGTTATGAAGTAGCAATGGAAATAATTTTATGGTCAGGGGGTCACCACAACAAGAGGAACTGTATTAGAAGGTTGCAGGACTAGGAAGGTGGAGAAGCACTGGTCTAACATAAAATGATGGTCTTATTTCTTTGTAAACAAGACCAACAGGAAGAGCTGACATGTCTACAAAAAGGGAAGCCTTAAAACCAAGAACAAAGCAAAGACACCAGTGTAATTTCTAGTGAGCCATCAGAGTTGGCTTCCTTCTGCCTATGTTTGAATGGGGTGAATTGTTTTCTGTAAAGGCTCTTCCTTGGATGTGCTGCAACTTTAAAAAAAATAGTTCTAGATGGTTCTTAAGGTCTTTGGAAAGATAATTATCATGGAACCAGCAACTTATTTTCCCTTTGAAGCTAAGTCATACTTTTCTTCTTGTTCTTAACTGCTATGAATAAGTTAATAAATGGCATTCTTTTGCATTCTTAGGAGTTCCTGGTTCTAGAATGGAGAGGCCTTTCATTCTATGTGTTCTTCTAAATCAAAGTTTTTCGAATACTTTTCTCTTGATAACTCCACAGCTCATATTTTCAGGAAGATTTACAGAAACTGAGTAATCCTCGAGACTGAGTTTGCCTGATGGGGGCTGAAATCTTCTCATTTGAATCTTCATTGCCTAAGACTTCCCACCTGGCTCCATTCTTCACTTGCTGTCAGGTCCGAAGAGATGCTGCATCTGGGCTTTCAGTCTGATCTTACCCAGGACAATTCACCCATCCATCAAAGCGAACAGATGCAGGAAGACAAAAGGCCCTGCTCATCACTAGCTCTCCATTTCTTCCAGGATCCTTTACCTCTTCTGCTTCTGTTTAACCTTTTCTCCTTTTCTCTCATAAATCACTATTCATTAGTTATGTCCAAAGTAAGATTTTGAAGGAAAGGAAGGAAGGAAGGGAGAATGGAAGGAAGGGAGGAAGGAAGAGGAGGAGGAGGAAGAAGAGGATGGGGGAAGGAAGTCATAGTAGCTCCATGTACCTTGGTCTTGTTTTTAGGACAAGGTTTTCAAAAACAATGACTTCTAAGCTGATGCCGTGTGTAGAGAAAAGAACCTCGGGAGAACTTTGCAAAATTGCAACATGCTTGGGACGGTCAGGATTTAACTTTGTGTGATCATCACCCCTAAAAATAGTTCCTTTTCTTTCGCTAATAACACTAGAGAATTCTGATAAAGTCAGCTGAGAGGGTTGAAAGAGGAGAGCTCATAAATTACAGCATTCCACTAACTCACAAAGCCACAAACATGCATATTGAGAAATAGCAAAAATTACAGGTCACAAGGTCTGTGATGTAAAAGGGTAGGAAGTTTCTCTCCTCCCTTCTCCTCCAGCCAGGTGGAGGGCTGGAAATAAATCCTGCCCGGCCTGTATCTAATCAACTCTGATAATGTCAGTTCACATATACTGTTAACTCAATCTGGTAGTGGTTGTGGAGGAGGAAGAGGAGGAAGAGAAGGAGGAGGAGAGAAGGAGGAGGAAGAGAAGGAGGAGGAAGAGGAGAGGAAGAGGAAGAGGAGGAAGAAGAAGAAGAGGAAGAAGGAGGAGGAGACGACGACGACGATGACGACGACGACGAGCATAGTGTTCAGACAAGTTCTTCAGACTCAAAGCGTTGGGGCTGGAGAAGTGGTTCAGTAGATACAAGCTCCTGCCCAGCAAGACTGGCAGCAGGAATTTGAAGCATGAAGCAGTAGTGCAAGCATCTGTAGTCCTAGCGCCCCCTACTGGCGATGGGAGGTGGAGACTGGGAGAATCCCCAGCAGCTCCCAGACTGGCTAGTTGCATGAGGAGAACCAATCTCAAACAAGGTGGAAAGATGACATTAGAAACCCAGAAGCTGTCCTCTGACCTCCGTATGAGCCCTCACACACAGCTATATGCACATTCTCATATCCCTCATACAAACAAAAATTTAACAATCGCAAAACAGTAATGAGAATATTGATAACAATCATGGCGCTAGGCCCACCTATAAAACCTACCAAGGGAAGTTTGTTCCCAGAGCCCAGCCCACAAGCTTCCTTGCACCGAGTGAGGGACCAGGGCTTCCTCTGCTGAGGCATGCCTACGAGGACTGGGAGCCTCCTGAGCTACATTTTGCTGCTCTCAGCCTTGGTCTGGTAAGCTTTTTCAGTGGGTAGTGGTTAATGCAGAGACTGGTGAGCGTTCCAAATGCTGAAAATAAACGACGTCAATCCTCAGCCATGAATAGAGAGTCTATATCCTACTCACCCCCACCCGGCAAGAAACATCGCAGAAGTGGGGTTGAAAGAATTGGAGGATGGAGAGCAGTGCTGCCTTGAGGACGTCTGCTTCCTGCTGCACACAGGAACAGGAACTCGCGGCATCCGTGAGTACCCACGCAAGACACGCAGAGGACCAGCCAGCTCAAAATCTCATCCTGGATAGGGGAAGAGCTGTGAGATCCCATCTCTAGCGGAGAAGCTATTGGACATTGATGGCCGCTGGGGACAGAAGAGCCACTTTTATTCGGGGCCCGGTAAGTTGCCTCCTTCCCGTGGACAACCCCACGCCAGTGCACACACGAATGGTACCGACACAAGATAAAAAGAAGAGGATACGAAGTCAGGATGGGGCTGTGTTGGGAGAGTCTGAGGAGAGATGGAGGGAGGAAGTTGGGAGTGGATATTGTCATAGTTCACTGTATATAGGTATGAAATTATCTAATAACAGAGTGCATTCTAATAATGGTCGTTATCATTACGGTGAAGCTCAAAGCAGGAGAAGTGCTGGTTAAGGAGATTCTTCCCGCCGGCCTTCTTCTCTCCTGTCCATCTTCCCAATCTAAACATACTTATTAATTCTCCCATTCTTCCTTCCTTCCTGTTCTTTTTCAACTCCTCTTTCTCATCCCCCATCACTTCTCTCTCTCTCCTCTCTTCTCTCTCTCTCTCTCTCTCTCTCTCTCTCTCTCTCTCTCTCTCTGTTGATTTCTTTTGTTAACAATCTTTCATCTCTTTCTCTTTCCCAATTGAAGCAATCGACTCTAAGGTGACCCCTGCCTCCTCCAATCACAGGCAGACTTCGGGACAATCCTGTTCCTTTTATGTGTGGGCTGACTGCATCATTTATTTTCAAACCGTGGCACTTTGGAGAGGAGAAGGAAGTGCTGTGGGGGCTGCTGCTGGAGACCTGGGACATACACAGGGTCACTTTCTCCAGTAGCTTTTGGCCGCCACCCACAGGGGCCGCCAGGGTTGCAAACCCAGTGACTTCTCTTCTGATTCCCGTTGCTCTTTTCACTCACTCCAGAGCATCTCAGCAAATAATCTACTTCCCCGGGATGAGGTAGGAGAAGGGACTAACATTCGAACTATGTTAGTTCTTCTGAAAGGTACACGTTGAAAAGACTGGACTCTAAAAAGCACAGTGCTGTGTGGGAAAAGCTTCCGGCTTGTCAGCCATCTAGCTTCTGTGACCTGCTGCTTCGGGGTCCTCAGAGATTTCTGCATTTGGGCACCGAGACAGAACTTGAAGCACAGTAAAACACACACACACACACACACACACACACACACACACACACACACACACACAAACTGTATTGTAAAATGTAAATGTGAAATGTATACAAGAGAGCTTGTAAAACGTTTAAGCACAGTTTAGAAAACAGCAATTAAAAAAAAAAAGAATATGACCAGCATTTTGGAAACCACCCTTATTACTTATAGATCTTTGCAACTGTGTCCATTTCCTTCTCATTGCTAGAGCTAGATACTGTCTCTAATTTCCTGTACAGTTTATACTGTGAACCAGTTTTACTTTACAGGTTTTCTCATCACCCGCCATCCGTGTGTGTGTGTGTGTGTGTGTGTGTGTGTGTGTGTGTCCTCAATAACATCTCTCTGCTTTGGGGAGTCAGCTGATACTTTCAAGTAATAAGTAGAGGGAACTGCCATTCTTCCTCATATGAGAACAGACTGTTCTTTTTAGAGGAAAAACACCTAATAAAATATGATGTGTTTTTTTCAAATATTTAACCACGGAGAACATCAACATGTGTAGAAGGAAAGACATGCAGGAGGAAACCCCAGTGCTAGAATTCCAATTCCTCGCCCCTTTGTTGTCCCCTTCCTTCTATTTCTGTGATCGACATTCAGCCTTCTGCTATGCAGAACCTACACGAACAGCCAATGTTCTGAGGAAGCGATGAGTGATGTGGGATTTCCCACACAGGGCAGTCCTAGGGGCCAGGATGAGTTGGGTGAAATTACTAGCTGAGTGAGACACGTTGAAGAGCCATTGTCCTTCAAAGCCCCGTCCTTTTTGCTGCACCCCATCCGGGGTATACAGGGAGCTTGCTCAATTTCTATCCTCTTGCTCATTTTCAAACAAATCATTTACCTGGGTTAAGGTTGAGGTAGGACTTCTAAAGACATTTTTCTAGCAACCTGGTGATGTGGCAAAGACATGAAGGCGTTTTGAGGGTCTCTGAACAGAAGCAGGCAGTGTGGTTTGGTGCGAATTTGTGGATTCATGTTGCAGAGGGGGGTTCAATATGAACACAAGGAATAACAATCACCCGCATTCCCACCACTCAGTTTCAGAAGTAGAGACTTTGGTTTCTACTTCATTGGTAGGGTTGATGCTCATTTGCTAACTGGAAAGATTTAGACAGCTTCTTGAACTGATGTCCACCCCAGAGGCAACTAATACCCTGACTTATATCAGGCACTGCCTGGTGTTCTTTCAGGTAACAGTCCAATTGTAAATCCAATTTAGCTTTTGACTTTGGTGGGAACTTATATACATAGAATCGTACAGTTGTACTTCCTGAAGCTCATTTTAATTTGATCAAAACTGTACTTCGGGTGTTCCCTTAAGCCAATGCACCTATAGACAGTCTTCAGTGCTATATGGTATTCCTTTATGCAAATGAATGTATTCTGCTTTTTTACAGATATCTCACTATTCTAAGTGTAAGGTTACCATAAAGAGAGAGCACTCAGACGGGAATCATTTGGAATAGTTTCTTCATGGTGCGTGTTCTCAAGGGTCCTCAATGATAAACTCAGGTTTGCTAGTTCATATGTTATGACTATTCAAAAATGGCAGGGAATGCAAACCTGTTTTCTGAGGTTCAGGAACATATCTAAACTCCCACCAGGCATGGCGCAGTGTCTCAGAGCATGCGCTGATGCTCAGTTCTTTCGTTGTTGTTTCTCATCTGGGGAATGTGTGTTGAAACCCCATTGCCCTGCCTACTTGCATTTCTCTCCTTGCTGAAGGAGATAAGCTTTCCCATGTGTTATGAGCCACATATCTCTTTCCCTGTCTTTGGAACTCCTTTTGGGGACTTTTTGCTGACTTACAATTTTGTTAAGCATTTTCTCCTTTTCACTATAATTTGTTGAAATTCATTAAATAAAATAGGGCCAGGGATAGGCAACTATTTTAACTTAGATATATTTTATTTACCTTTATACATTGGATATGGTATAATTATCTCTTCTTCCATTGTGGCATAATATTTTACTCTCCTTTGTTGTGCCCTCAATCTTAAAATCTTGCAGTTCTTCAAGAGCTCCATTTCTAGGTATGTCTCATTTTTTTGAGGGGGGGGGTTATGTGGTTTGGGCTTCCACATTTATGTTTTTTATCTTTGAGTTCAATGCTTTCATTTACTGGAAGGAGAGAGTATAACTAAAGGTTTCTAAATTGTAAATGTAACACACACACACACACACACACACACACACATACACACACACAATACATATAGTCTTAGCTTCTCTTTATTGGCCTCAAACACTACTCCTGTCATAAATAGTTTCCATTGTCTATGGGTTTGTTCCCATGATTCTATTCTGCTGCTCTTCCTTTATTTGTCTATTAATGCATAGCATCATCTTGCTAAAAGTTTTTCGCTACAATTTTACAATAAGTTTTTATGCATACAGGAGAAATTATTCTCATTTTTCTTACTTCAGAGCGTGAACACACTGGCTATCTGTTATCCTTTATTCTTTCAGATAAATTTCAAAATCAGCTTTCTATGGTTCATGCAAAAGCCTTGTTGGAGACAGAACTGCCCAGTGTTACCTTGCAGGCCCATCTAAGCAGAGCTGGTGACTTTACCATACAGGTATTTTTTACTCAAGAATGTGACATATTTTCCATTAATTGAGTCCTTTTCTAAGCTTAAGAAGGTATCTGTTTTCTTTATATATGCCTTGTAGATTTTTTGTTAGAATTATTCTTACATGCTTTATATATTTTATTATTTTGTAAAAACTATGCTAAATTACTTTTTCCCTTTGAGTTTCTTAAATTTATTGAGATTATTTTTGACAAGTTCAGACATGTGTAACATATCTGCTCATTATTATAACATCTCTCTTTTCAAACCCCCTCCATTTTCTCTGACTCCTTACAAATCTCTTTCCCACAGTCATGACTTTTTTGTTGATTTTCTTTGAGATTCACTGAATTTAACCAGGGTCATCTGTGTGATTGAGGCTTGGGACTATCTGCTGGAGTTATTCCATGAGTATATATGAATATTTCTGTTATGTAGAAAAACAATATACTTTTATTTGCCATTAATTCATATATTTAAATTAAACAATTGTTAGTGTCTTGAATTTTCACTCTAGATAATATCATCTACTTACAATGAGAGGTTGAGACTGGAAATACAGCTTGATAGCAGAGTTTTATCTGGCATGTGAAAGACTGGGTTCTAGCCCCAGAACTAAAAAAAAAATAAATTAATAACAAGAAACTAATTTTTTTCTTTATAATTTTCAAAACTTCTCTCTTCTTTTTGTACACTGCACTTGGGACTTCTATTACACTGTGGGAAAACTCAGACTGATTTTCATGCTCATGATCTTAAAAAGAAATTTTACATTTTTATCATTATAGATGATATTTATACTTTAATAATTTCGTAGATCGTTTTTCCCACACTGAAGACATCGTTGTTTATTTCTACTTCATTGATAGCTCTTTTTTTTTTATCATTGATGATCTTTACATTTTATGGGGCATCTGTCTATTGTGCAAAAACAATTATAATTTCACAGTTTGATCTCATTGTAGCTTGTTAGAACAATTAATTACAGTAGTCCTGACCTAAGATTGCTCTATTTTTGTTCAGTCCATGGCTCATCTTTACTTCAGCGTTATGCAACTCTCATGGAATATGATGGGAAGTGATACGTCATTTTCTGATCTTGAAAAGGCTTATGTAAGAAATGCTAACAGTAAAATCCGGCATGACGTTCTCCCAGTGAGTTGATTTTTAAGTACAGATTCAATTGTGGTCTTGTCATATCAGAGATTTCTATTTCCTCATGAGTCATTTCTGCGTTTTCTAAAAGCTTGTACAATTCCTTTAGGAACTTGTTGGTCTACGGTAACACATAGTATTTACATTTTTATTTTAAGTGTCTATGGAGACAGTACTTGTTCCCTGCTGTTCTCATCTTCTCTGCCCTTCCCACATACACATACATTTTAGTAAATCTTGCCAGAAGTTTCTCTCTACAAGCTTTTTGAAATTTAATTTCTTGCTTTATTTACTTTTTATGCTTGGTTTATTATCTTTTTATATTTTATTTTTTGGATTTATTCTGTTATTCTTTTTCAAAAGAATTTAGAATATTTGTCATTTATTTTTCACTCCCCTCTCCCAACCAGGATTGCTTTTCTCTCTAAGGCTTGCTTTAGTTGAAGCATAAATTTTTTTTACATTTACTTTTCGAGAGTTTCTAGTGTATTCACACCATTTCTTCTCTACCTCTCTTCTCTCCCACTCTAGTGACTCCCTCACTCCTCAAATTCATGCCTTTTGTTCTTACTTATTACTGTTACACATACATATAAATGTATAAATACTGCCTGCTGAGTGCACTTAGCGGTGCTTACATGGATATGCATCCAGGCTGACCACGTGAGACTGGATAGTCTATCAGGAGTTTTATCCCCGGAGAAGCCTGGTTTTCTCTCTTTCAGCAGCCACTAATTAAATTACCTGTAGCTCTTCATTGAGGGGAGGGGCCTCTCTACATTAGCATATCAATTGGCCTTGCCATTTTTCAGGTATTGTTGAGGTTTCTGGGTGCGGCTGCTTTTGCATATATAGAACACAGTATCCCCAGCAGCATCCTATTCCTCTGGCTCTTACAGGCCGCTCCCTTTTCTGTGATGGTCCCAGAGCCTTCGCTATAGGGGTAGTGTTGGAGATGTACCAGCTGGGGCTGGCCAGCTCCTAATCAGTTGATTTCTGTAATTTGACCTGTTATGCAGTTTACAATTTTTTAAAGGGGTTTCAGCCTTTCAAATTTTAATTTTTTATGTGTATCTGTGTGATTGCTTGTCTGCATGAACGACACATTCATACAGTGCTCTTGAAGGCCAGAAGGTGGTGTCAGGTTTCCCGGAACTGGAGTTCAGGTGGCTGTGAACTTCCTGATATGGGTGGTGGGAAATGAACTCAGGTCCACTGCAAGAGCCACAAGTCATTCTAACTGCTGAGCTTTCTCTTGCTCTCTCTCCCTCCCTCTATCTATCTATCTATCTATCTATTTATCTATCTATCTATCTATCTATCTATCTATCTATCTATCTATCATCTATCTATCTATCTATCTATCTATCATCTATCTATCATCTATCTATCTATCTATCATCTATCTCCCTATAACTTTATCTTATTTTACTTTATTTTTTTGGTATTTTTGAGACAGGGTTTCTCTGTTGAAACTCTGCCTGTCCTGGAACTCACTCTGTAGTTGAGGCTGGCCTCAAACTCACAGCGATCCTCTCAAGTGCTGGGATTAAAGGCATGTAGGTGTGTTCCACCATTGCCCAGCTTATTTTTTTTTTAAGTTTAGCATTTCTGTTCACTTTAACAGTATAAACATTGAGGCAATTACTCTGACATTTTATTTACATGATTTGACAGTGTGTTGATGTCTCTAGGGTATAGAATATGGTTCTCATAATTTCTAGTGCACTTATTTCTCTTAACAAAGATACCCATCAAGTAAATAATTGCAATTTCTTTTATCTCTTTTGTATGCCTTAAGATGGTAAGTAATAAGCTGCACAGTTAAAATTGCAAAATGTCCTTACAAAGATGTCTTGGAATTTTTACCATCCAAACCATGGAGAAGGTGGATTCCTTGATGTTATATATCAAGGACAACCAAGAGTGACCGTATTTTCTACCCTCGTTCTCCTTTCTTAGGTAATTTCACTCTTGCTAGAACAGACCCTTCTTCCAGGGCTGGAAAATCTTATTTGTTTTTAGACTTAAACCTGTAACAGCCAAGTACCTTTAGCAAGTCACTTAAGCTTTTACAAACCCATTTCCTTATTTACAATATCAGTATCCTAGAATTTTGCCAGGAATTTCATGAATGTGGAGACATTTTTTTTTTAAGTCAAAGTCCTGCAAAGATTAAAAACCTGTCCTATGCCAGGACACATATTTCTATACTTTGGTTCGTTCTCCCATGCTTTCTCAATTTCCTTAAGAAGGTTTTATTCTTCCTCCCCTAGGAATTTTCCTCTTCTAAGGCAGATCTCATAGTTCCCATTTCTCTGGATGGAGAGGCACTTAGTCTTCAAAGCCACTCTCTTTGCAGATGAAAAGCAAAGACTTATGGCGAAGTCTCAGCAGGACAGGATGGGGAATGAGACAGGAGAATGGGAGATGAAATGACTAATATTCATTATAAAGGCCTATAAAATGGTCAAGGAGCAGAAAAATAGAACAACACAGACCTGCAGCATGGATTTGAGGAGGGTGGCTCCATGTGCAGCTGTGTTAATGCCTGCTATGTAAGTACCACCCAGGTATGATAGCTAACTAATGTTACCAACTTTCTCCCCATCACTGTATGCTCGTGAGGTAAAAGAAATGACCCAAGGAAAGGCCATATAAAGGTCTACAAATATAAATGATGGAGTAGAACCTTCCTAGGTGTCAATGCCAAGGGCAAGAGCAGAAGCAGAGGTCTCAAGACATCTGTGCTGACCTTCTCTGTAGTTCCTGCCTCATGGCTTGTCCATTTTATTATTTTTTCTTGCTGAGTCCTCCAGGCTTTTGCTGGTAATTTGCAACCACTTTAGGAGGTAGTTGTGCTAACCACTGCAACTACTAGCATTCCCCCACAAGCCTTCTAACAGGGTTTAAAGATAGCTTTGGTCCACAGCATCCCTGTGAATGAAATGATGAACTTCAAGGCACCATCCTATGGATTTAGAAACACACACACACACACACAAACACACACACACACACACACACACACACACACACACACACACACAATCCAGTCATTAAAATATAGTCCTAGAGTGGAATCCAGATCTTTAACAGCATGTCTTAGAGTATATCATGTGAGAACTGGGCAGAAAATCTCTCCCAGTTGTCACCTACTCCATCACCCTGCAGCAGACAGACTGACGTGATGAGTCACATCTTAATAAACTAACAGACGTCGGTATACTGATATTGATATTTCTAGGCTGAGGCACCCACTGAGTTTCACTTGGTCCATCTCATTTAAAGATATGTCTGCTGTCATATTTGGCCTTTAAGGTATGGGACCTCGTGGCACATCACCTTAATATCTCCAGAAAGGAATTCTTGTGTACCTGGGGTATCAGTGGATGCTCTTGGCTGAAAGAATTCACTCCAAGATGCTCTAGTATCCAAGATGCTCTAGTATTCTGGCCACTGCAGCACCGTCTGTGAACTGTTGGATGTTTAACATCATTCTAGGGACCAACCTCATTCAATGAGAGGGTACGGAGTCCTGCCATTTAGGTCTAACCTAGAAGCTACAATGATTCGGTCTATTTTAGAGCAGGGTGCACTAAGTGGGCCACCAGTGCACGTGAGTAATCCGGGCGTCCCCTGTGTGATTCCAACATCCTTGAGCTCGGGGGCACCACAAGTCTACTCATTGTGCAGTGTAGAGAAATCAAAGAATTCCAGACCAAGGCCCTGGAATGCCTGGCTGCCTCCCAGGTCTCTTATGAAGAAATAAATCCCATTGTTGACCCCCGCTCCCCTTTCCGTGCACTAAGTCGGAGTCGGCGGCGCAGAGTCCCTTACTGTACCAGGACCTCTCTCCCTCCAAGGAGGCGGCTCAGCCACTCCAGGAAGCACGACATCTAATAACATAAACTCAGAGTGCTCCCCACATTCATCTTCTACACAGACCCGCCTGCCCTGTCAGGGATCCAGTGCTTCGTGACTGTCCCCATGTCCCAGAGGGCTGCGTGATCACCCTTCCAGTTGCTTTTGTGAATCGGTCCCAAGCTTGTGTCAGAAACGCCGGTGATGGGTTCCCTGTGCCATCATCTGAGCCCGCGGGTTAGAACATGTCTCACATTTGCACCGCGTGTGCCGGTAAACAACACAGCGTGTACTCGGCGTCATAAACACACTGCCCTGTCCCAAAGGCCACGGCAAACGCAGTGCGGTAGGACTTGACCTTAAAAGCTATAGACAATCTGGCCCAGCACAGACGGTTTCGTGGAGTACAATCACTTCCTGGAATTCTTGGGCCAGCGAAGTCGGAGCCGAGCAAATCCTGTTTTCCTTGCGTTGTTTCCTGCATGTGAATATCATCTGTCTGGCAGGTCTGTAACCATGGCACTTGTAAATAGCCCAGGGTGACTTCTGATAAAGGCATGCCCTGTAAGAAGTTTTTTTATTTTTTTATTTTTTTCCCTTAGACAAGTCCACATCAAATCCTGCAACTGTCCTGTGTCAACAGCAAAAATGATGAATTGCAGTTTCAAATCCACATACAGGTCCAGATACGTTATTAAATCACACACATTAAAAAAAAAAAAAAAAAAAAAAAAGCAGCATGAGTGCCTACAGAATTGAGGATGAAGGGGAGTTGTTTTTCAGTAACTGAAATGCAGATTTCCTCCATCCATCCAGAGCAGCAGATGACACTTATCAAAAAGGACAGGAAACCTGACACTAGACTTTTCATTTTTTTCCCTCTCCCAGGCTTCGAAATCCTTATGGTTCATGTTTCAGTTCTCCAGTCAGTGGGAGAGAGAGAAACAGCAGAGTTGCCCCTTGGAGTATCCAATTCAAGAGTTTTGGTCTCAGAGCCGGAGAGGAGGCTCAGTGTATAAAGTGCCTGCCACAAGCGTGAAGACCCAATGTAGATCCTTATAACTATGCAAAAGCCAGGCATGTGCTTCTATAATCTCAGCACTGAGGGGTGGGGTGGGGTGCAGGAGGCAAGAGGATTCCAGAAGCTCATTGGCTAGCTTCAAGTTCAATGAGAGACCCTGTCTCAAAAATATTAGAGGAATGTTATCTTCCAAAGACACTCAGTGTTCATCTTTGACCCAACACACAGTTTGAGACACACACACACACACACACACACACACATTCTCATACATACACATCACACACATACACATCACACATTCTCACAATCATTCTGTATTCCCACCCACTTGCACACATGCACACAGCCATAATTAAATATATATAAGCGCTTCCACATATACACTGCATTACACACACACACACACACACATACACGCACGCACGTGTGTAAAAAAATCAACTGTTAGTCTTCAGGGATTTGACTTGACTTTGGGGAAGTTCTACTCCAATTTTGTTGAACATACACCAGGTTTATACTTTTGCTTTGGGATGTTGTACAGAGTGAGACGTGTCAAGGAAAGTTTCCTTTCCTTGAAAATCCAAAGACACTCTCCTCCAAGCTTTGATCGAAATGCCTCCGTTTATAAAATTTACACCTGGCAAATCTGTTTTAGCTTCTCAGCTACCTGTGTGATTGAGATATCAGTTGCATTAATACCTCAGGTTAGAGCTTCTTGGCAGATTTAAAACATAGTAGGTATTGGGCAAAGAGTCAACTAAAGTGTCTGAGCTGAGAAAAGATGCCTTACGGAGCGCAATGAAGAGAAAAAGAACTTGTAAAGATGGCCACCTATTTTTGATTTCTTTTTAAGATACTGAAAGCTTGTGACAGTTTAAAATCATTTCTCTTTCAAAATTTTAATGAAAATCAGTGACATCTGTCCATTATTTCCAGTTGAGCTTCAAAGGGTCAGTTCCATGCCTTTGGGAAAAATGAAATCTTCTGCTGAGTTAAGGTATAGTTCATGGTGGATGCGGAGTCACTTGGAACTGTAACAAGCAAAGTAAGTCTCTGTTTGACCATATTAAAAATACAACACCAGTATTCCCAGTGAGTTGATCTGCTTTCAAACCATCGCACTTCAAGACACCATTCTGCCCCTCAGAGAACCTATGGCTATTCAAGTTCTATAATTTCTTCTTCCCTCCCTCCCTCCTGCCATCCCTCCCTCCTTTCTTTCTCTCCTTCTTCCCCCTCCCCCTTTGGTTTATCAAGACAAGGTTTCTCTGTTGTAACTCTAGCTGTCCTGGAACTCACTCTGGAGATCAGATTGGCCTTGAATTCATAGAGATCCGCCTGTTTCTGCTTCCCAAGTGCTGGGATTAGAGATGTGCAGCCCCATTGCCTGGCTATAACACTTCTTAAAACAATCAAGACTCAGAAAACTTTTGGGCTAAAGCCACATTATCAGTGAGTACCTGAATCAAAATGGGAATTCAGATGATCATGGTTTCTGGGTGATTTTATTTAGGGCCAAGAATTCAATTGTACTGATGGTGGATGTGGACTCAAATGGTCTGAGGAACCTGGAGGTATTGGGAGTAACTGGATAAATCCAGAACTCTTGAGTGAAAGGGGATGTAAGTCAGGGGCAGAAAAGAAGCATCATGGAAGCTTTGAAGCCACATGCCACATCATTTCAATTCAACTTCCTTTCCAGGCCCTTTCTCCTTGCTTGACATTTAATATGGCCACTGTTGTGTCACGTGACTAAATTCCTGAATATATTTTTTCTTTTGGGACAGTGTCTTAACTCATGTGGCACAAACAGGCCTTAAACTCAGGAATCCCTTGCCTTTGCCTCTCGCCTCTAGGACTGTGGGTGTGTGCCACCAAACCTGGCAGTATTTTGGTTTGCCTATGGGAAACAAACAATCCCTAATTGAGTCAGAGCAATAAAATCAAACAGAAGTTCTACCCACTTCAGTAACAGAGGGTAATAAGTTTTATTACGTTGATGTTTTTAAAACACTTCCCTTTAATGACCTAGAGATCTGATGAAGTCAGTTCTCTTTTACATAGGGAGAAGGCTCAGCCTTCACTTTACCTGTAGAAAAGTTTCTTCCCTTTGTGCGTTCATGCGGTAACTCTTACCTAGAGTAAGAAGAGGCAGGGAGGTGTGCCAAGCACACCTTCTGGGTAACAGTGCTTGTTAGTGTCTTGTTACCTTACTTCCTGTAACGTGGTAGGAGCATCCCATAGTTGTCCTTCTGATAAACACGAGCAGCTTACCTCAATAGCCAAAGGGAGAGGCACAGACCATGACTTTAGAACTAAGCTTGGCTTTATATGCTGTATTTACTTTGCACTAATCATTTCGGGACATAGACAGGGAGATAACATATCTCCTTTTCATGAGGGGTCCCCAAGGGACCACAGGCATACAATGTCATTTCAATACCACACAAACAATGCAACACACAAGACTCCTTCTAGCATAATAAACAACCCACAGTCCCTGTGTTCTTGATATTGACAATGCTTTTTCAAGTTAGATCAAAAGGGGCTCAGTCTTTTTTTAAAATCTTGGTGTCTGTCTAAACAGGGCAAGAAGCCAAAGCGCTCTGTCCAGTTCTTCAGTGTAGCAGACCTGGAAGCTTGATGATCAAAATGAATTGTGCCAGCAGCGCGTGGAAGGTATTTCTCCTTGAGTGTGCAAGGCATAAGGAAGTTATTGGAGGTTTAGCTTCTGTCATGTCAGTTATAATGTAAGTTGCTTTTCTTCTGACGACTTCTCTAGGCCTGGTGCAATAGTCACCAGTCCAATAAAGAAATGGAATTTAAGCGATCAAGTTATCCCTGTTCATCCTTGAGGGTGTACAGTCTGAGTTATTAGCTGTAACTATTAACGCACGATTAACTGCATATAGATGTTTTGGGTAGGCTCTTTAGGAAGCTTGGTTTTTCTTTTAAAGAAGAGTGGTAGTGAGTGAGTGACTTATTGAAAAAACATGAGTGCTTCACTCAAATGTCAACGATTAGTCAATGCTTTGGGGAAAATATAGTTATTATTCTTTCTATTCTGCACATAAGATAGGCAAGCACTCATCCACTGCGTGGCATCTCTAGCCTAAAATTTGAACCCCAACTTCTGACATTTTATTGCTCCAAATTCAGGATCTGTAGCATCCTGTGGAGAAACTGGATGTGCGAGATATGTCCACTTACCTAACGGCGATCCCACTGCAAGCTGGATAGTGAGAAGGGTCACGAGAGAAGGGGAGTCTGGTGCAAATCACGTATCTTTGTGGCCACATGGTTCCCTCTTTTCCATTCCTGACTCGTGGCCTCTTCTGCTCACGTCTCTTTGGATTTCTCCAGGTTCTTCCAAAAATCCATGTCTCGTGTCAGCTGCCGATAGCGAGCGGCACTGGACAAACAGTCAGCGGTTTCCACAGCAGAAGCCCAACTCCATCCAGGCCCAATTTGAAATTTTTGAAAATCTTTTTTGGATAATTAATCTTGAGCATCCACTTGATGGGATTCAGAGTGGCTTAGAAACATAAACATAAACGGCTGCTGTGACTGTGAGGGTATTTTAAGGGGATTTTAACTGAGGAAGGGGGAAAGAGATCACATCCTGTGAACCAGAGTTCCAGGGTCAATAAAAAGGAGAAAGTACCCCTCTTTCTCTGCTTCCCGACTGTGGATGTAACGTGA
Organism: Cricetomys ansorgei; assembly: GCA_026225945.1. NCBI lineage: Eukaryota > Metazoa > Chordata > Mammalia > Rodentia > Nesomyidae > Cricetomys > Cricetomys ansorgei. The sequence goes on along the minus strand of JAMJFZ010000538.1, from coordinate 5,033 downwards.
CCATCCACCCTGTGTTCCTAATACATGCCGTTCCCACCATGGCGGACCACCTTCAGACTGTGAACCAGAACAATCCTTCCCTTCCTTTTGAGAAAAATAACTAATATATCTATTACACATTTCCCCCTGAAAATAATTTAAGCATTATTTTGCCCTTCCCATAAAAAGGAGCAAAGATATACTCAGAGTCCTAGAATTTTGCTCACAGTCACCAACGTTGCGATGGTGAGTGGCGATTGTCAACTTGACGGAAGTAGAATCTTCTAGTAGACAAAACCTCTGGGAATGCCTGTGAGGGCTTCTCTAGATTACGTTAGTCGAGGTACAAAGACTCATCTTAACTATGCATGGTGTCATTGTTGCATGAGCTGTGGTCCTGGACTGAATAAAAAGGAGAAAGCGAGCTGAACACCAATGCCAGTCAGTCTCCGCACCATGACTGCAGATTCTATATGAACAGCTGCTTCAAGCCTTGATACCAAGATTCCCCCAGAACTATGGACAATATCCTCAGGCTGTGAGCTGAAATAAACCCTTTCTCCACTAAGTTGCCACTAAGTTGCTCACTGAGCATTTTATCACAGCAAAGAAAAAGTAGCTAACACAAGCATTAGTCTCTGCTTACGTGTTTCTTTTTATTTATGAAAGGGATATTCTCACAACTGTCTCTTTGCATTTATTGGCGATTTATTTACCAATGGTATGTTATGGATAGACTCATGACAGTAATATTGGATAGTGAGAAGCAATTGAGATCTGTCTACAGTCAACATGGGTATCACTGTTTGGTAACGGGGTTAGGGCAAGAGCCATGTATGATTTATGATTAAAACACACATTTGAAAAGGTAGTCACCCAGGAGACATGCGTTAAAGTATTTGAGATGATTCCATTTCAATATTAATAGATGGAAATGCAAATTCAAGCCATTGAAAAGTCTGTTATCATATTCTATAATCTCTTATTAATTCTCATGATTAACATTTTGTATGGAATCCCTAATACACTACCTGCTCACAGAAGCAACCCTTATTCAGTTTAAGCACATGGCTTCTCTCCTTCATTACTGTCAATTAGAACTTCTTACAGATTTCTGAAGTATCATGTGTCCAAACTAGAGGAAGATGGATAGCATGTCATAAGCAGAGTGCATAAACTCTGAGGGAGTTTGCACAACTTGTAAATATACAGTCTCACCAAAAGCCATAATAGAAAATATCTTGAGTCAACAATCAAGAAATACCTTTTTGATGTCATGCTTTTGAAAGAAACCTTTGCACAGCTATGGTCTGACCCCCACACTATAAAAATTACTTGCAAAAGTTGCTGCCATTCTCCTCCTTTCCAGTCAGAGCTATCTAAAGTTTGAGGTAGGCCCAACTTCCTTACAGAAACTAACTCCAGAGAGATGATACTGATAGAATCAGGGTGGTAGAATAGTTATCTCAAGCCCCTGCACTGACCATCCCCACCCTTCAAAAGCAGAGGCCTTTTGCTGCTTATAAGTCACGGCACTGTGTCAGATATCCTGACTCTCCTTAATTCTGTCCAAGATACTGGGAACAAAGAGATGTTATTTTCAAACAAACAAACAAACAAACACCACAAAACCATTCATTTCAGGCAAAGTTAGGACAGCCTGTGAAAATCATCGAGCAGTTACATCATTCCTGTACTGCAGGACATCAGAGACAGGCAGGGTTGAAGAAGAGGTGCCTTTCCCCTCTCTCTCCACCTCAGTACCTTCTTATCAGTCCTTCTTGTGAAGTTTATCCCACCATTGGGCAGGCACAAGCATCCTTACAGCGTCAAAGGTTGAAATGACATTCTCTGGAGATGTTAGAATTTCCAAAATTATCAGTGTGTCCTCAAAACACAAGTATGAGTTCTGATTCTGAGGCTTTGAAAAAGAAAAGGACCATTTGCTGATCTTTAGGATTTACTGGCCCTTAAACAAGAATGCAGTTGAAGAATAGAATAAGTGATGATATATTAAGAATGTGATTGGGACCATCATGACCAAGATTCAGGAAATTAAATGGAGATTCATATAAGACAGATGTTCCCTTAGATAACTCCTACCAATGAATGCATATTTGGGGTTGACACAAAGGGCACAAACAGACTCGGAACGAGATAACCGCAACTGGGCACAATGGAAGGATTATGAATGTTCTTATTCTTTTCCGCAAAGCCCTTCAGATAGCGTGCTTTTGCTTCTTTAAGAAGAGCTTAGGTGGCTCATTTCTGACTCGGCCATTTCAAGAAAAACAGAAAGCAAAAGAGTCATTGCAATGGCAGGGCCACCAGGTCTATTCCGCATACTTTCGTCATTTTAACTGCTATCTAGAGGCTGAAAAATTGTACTCAATTTTGCTAGTTTCTTTTTTCTCCTTTTCATTAAACCACATTTGGAACAAGAATAAACAAATATCCTCGCATGGTGATGAATTGGATTTCATCTTGGCTGACTCAGGACTGGGCGATGACTCTCAAATTCTTGCCTATGAGTCTCAACCTGTTGAAGCATTAGAAATCAGCAATCCAGGGTGCTAGCTGCTGGTGGAGTGCAAACTCAAAGCCATTGAAGGACCCACGGAGAGAAAATATTATGCTCTGAGTTGCCTGGGAGATGAGCACACTTCAACATGCCTGCATACTCATGTATAGAAAACAGGAGTGATCCTATAGCTCCTTCACAAAGCTGTCTCCTGGTCATGAGAAATAAAATAACACTGGATAGGTTCAGGTTTTCTCAAACCCATAAGTTATCCTGACTCCTGATTCAATAGAGGGAGAAATAATTGCACTATATAAAAATACTGGACTCAGAAGGGAGAGCAAGGTCCAAGTAATTAGTCTAGATTTTCTTGACCTCATTTTTAAATTTGTGATAATTTTATCATCTTTGCTAAACAGAAGCCTCGGAAATGTGTAGTATACCGCTTAAGTTCACATTTTAATCGGCTTCCCTATAACTTCGTTATCTCTTACATGCACATTTCAGTCATTTTATCTTACTTTTTAAGGTGTGTTGTGCTGTCTAGGCTGGCCCTGAGCTCTGCTGATTCTGAGCTCTGGTGATTCTGTCAACTCAGCCTCCCCAATAGCTAAGACTACAGGTACATGGCACTGCCTGGGTCGCATTTGAGAGACTCAAATGCCAGCTTTTTGTGAAGCATCTAGCTCTTACCAAGAAACACATAAGACATGTAATTGGGATTTCCAAAAACACCAGTCCCACACTCCTCCAGTTGCTTCTGATGAAGTCACTTCTATGAGGCAAGTGCACCCAGCCATGACTCACTCCATAAATGCTAAAGAGGGGAGAGCCTACCACGTGCTTGCCCTGAAGAAGTGCAGCTCAGTTTATGAACTTAACATTCTAGACAAAGTTCATACTAAAGCAGCAGTGGTTATAAACTCGTTCTTTCTTTAAGGAATATGGTTCCTCCACAGAAGCAATACGAGCCATCCCCAAACATCTAGGAAGATCTTGTTACCTTGCGTCTCTTAGTGTAAGACATACAGTATTTTGTCTCTTTTAGGAAGTGACAAGGCTACTTCCTGTTCATTCTCTCATTCCTTTTTCCAGGACAGAGATAGGCAGGTATGAGCAGAGGTTAACTGAATGAGAGATTAGGATGGATGATGTTAAGAGATTTTTCAAATCCTCCTGTTTAAACAAAACAAAATTTTTTGTTTTTAAATCTCAATTTCTGTGTATAGAATGTGAGTCTCCAGTCTGCCTCTGGGAAAGGAGTGGAGGCGGATAGAGATTGGCGGTTTCAAAAAGAACTCAGACTCGCGTGGAGAAGGGGATCTTTATACCACCTGCACACCAATAGAGCTGCACATCGATAGATCGAATCTGAATGTCCTAGGTCATCACCGGTAGCTACAAGCTATCTACTACTTTGAGGCCTGCATCTCTGGGAGTACAGATGCCAGGAAGGCAAGCCCAGGGGCTCTAAGAAGGTGTGGTAAATATCATTTCCTGAAAACCACATGTGCCCCCAAAGCTTGAGAGTCACTTGGAAGAGGAAACTCATAGATACCGGACAGGAGATAAAGGGAAATAGAAAGAAGAAAGTACAGAGGCCAGGGAGAGAGATACAATGAGGACAGACCACCTGCTTGTCAGGTACTATTAACTTCCCAGCCCCCAAATGTGTGTCCAGCCAAGTGTCCCTGCTTTCCCATGAAACAAAGAATGTCTCTAGTCCTGCAGAGGTGTTTCTTCAAGTTGTTCCATAGTTGTATCTTGACTTGGGGAATCTGTGGATGTAGAATACAAAGAAATCCTCTCAGAAGTTTGAGGGGTTTTGTTTCGGTGAAACCAGAAGTTGTTGGAAGCTCTTAGCCCTAAGCACTGTCTATGGAACAGACGTGTATGAACCACAGCTACTGGCATGACCATTCCCTAGGGAAAAGGAGCATAGCACACACAGGCCGGTTCTCAAGTAGACCATAATAAGAACAAAGTGGGTGGGACTCCCACGGAGCTCAGCCATCTAAGCAGTGGGAGTCTGAATCAGACCAGCCAGCCTGATGCTGACCGTGACTCATCTGCTTCAGGGCACAGGTGCCAGATGGCACTACAAGCTATGGCAGGAGGTCAGCAGAAGCCTTCTCGTCTGACTCTCCCTGCACTTGGGACCAATATGGAAGGATTCAGTTGCTATAACTGGCCAATTGCTATAGGTAATGGTTGGCTCAGCCAAAGCTCAGATAATTATAATTTAGAAGCCCACATCTTGGGCTGGGGACATAGCTCAGAGGTAGAACACCTTTCGTGGCAAACACGATACTCAAATACATGTTAGAAAAAAAAAAAAAAGCTCAAATCTTTGAGATACTTTTTGCCATATAGAAAATACAGTGGTAATGTAAATTTAGATACTCAGGCCTGTTTGCTACTTGTTGTGATCAGAAGGCTTGAACCTAGGGCCTTGTACATGCTAGGCAAATACTTACCACTAACTAAATCCAATTCTCTTACTATTTTCTATTTCAAGACAAGGTGTCACTAA
>JAMJFZ010000537.1:0-55438 GCA_026225945.1 Cricetomys ansorgei | reverse complement strand
GACCCCTCTCCGAACAGATGGGGGGAAGTCCTCAGGGACCCCTCCCTGTTACCAGACTCTGGCGCGTCTCCAGAGTCCGGGCTCTTGGTGTGCGGCACGTCTGCCCCACCGCGAGCCCCACAGCCTCTGGCCTGGCCAGAGGTACAGATTCCAGACCCTCCCATGGCGCTTCTCACAAACAGACAGACAACAAGACCTAATACAGACAGACAGTCTAATAGACAACAGATGCTTGAGCTTACCTCTGATACCTGACTTGTGGGGTCTGGAAAGATGCAGGGTTCCCAGTCAGGGAACCAAAATGTTGGACCCTCAAAGGCCCAAACCAAGACACCACACCCTACAGAGACTCACAGACAGGATATCGATGCAAATAGCAAGAGGATTTATTCCAGTGCACTGGGACCATTCTAACACGCAGGATAGAAGCGGCCCCGAGGAGCAAAAAGCAAGCCTTTTTATTTACAGTTCAAACGGTTGCTAGGCATAAACCGAGTTGGGACAAGTCGATGGGTCCCCAGATTGTTTTCCCATTTTGATAGGTAGGGGCCAGTTAACCTTTAAGCTGATTGGTGCTGGCATATATCAAGGTTGTGGGCTCCTAGAAAATGCAAACTTTAGGGTCTCAGTCAATGTGGGTGGGGGGATACTCCTAGCCTGAGGCCGTGGGCTGTCTATGTGGGGAAACTCTTTTAGCCCAAGGCTGCCTTATTTGTCTTAGAAATTGTTTTGGGAACTGTTCTGGGTCACGGTGCTCCTGGCTTGGGCCTATATAATTTGGCTTGTAGTTATCTGAAACAGGGAGGTCTGGAAAGCACCCAGTAATTTTCTTGACGCTGGCTTGTGCTGATGATATGAAACTTAAGCTTTTTGCTTAGGAAGTTGAAACTTAGGCTCAGTGTAAGGGGTCTCGGGCCAGTATAAGGGATCCGGACCCCACAGGATCACTTCAAGTTTAAGGACAGCCTGGTTTATAGCAAGTTCCATGCCAGCCAGGGACATATTCAAGATCTTTCTTTACATAAGTAAGTAAATCAGATGTCAAATCAACTATGAAGCCAGCATGCATTTAAAACCGATGGCGTGTCACATTAACTCTGATTCACATAGTATCTACTTCAAATCCCCAAATGAACACTGCCATTCCTATCTGGACAATCATCATTTTGTAACCTGGCTCTAACATTTACTATCTGACTTTGAAAACATTCACTTTAAAAGTGTGTCACTCAAATTTCTTCTCTCCAAAATGACAATGGCAATGTACCAAATCTATAGGAGCTGTCATACTTCCATATCCATATTCTGTCCAATCCAAGGGGCCATTGACTAGTAAACTCTTATATAGCCCTAAAAGAAAGGATGTTGGGCTGAGTATATGGTACACACCTGTAACCCTAGCACTTGGGAGTGGCACTAAGATCAGTTCAAGATCATCCTTGGCTACCACAGCTAGCTCAAATTCAGGGCAGCCTGGGTCATGCAAGACTTTCACAAACAAACAAAAATTTTAGAGCTGGCTATGAGGCTGAGTGGTAGAGATCAGGCTTATTCACACCAGGCCCAATGATTCAATAAATCAAACTCATGAATTGATTCATATACTTCATTACTTAATAATGAGCCACTACAGTTATTCATTTTGAAAATACGTGGATGCATCATTTCATTATATTTCAATTTTATTTTTTGTGAGGTTATTAGAGGCAATGTCTCACTCTGTAGCTAAGGCGGACCTGGATCTCACTATGTAGCCTAGGATGGGCTCCTGCCGCTCATAGTGATGCTCCTACATTAGGCCCCACCAATTTCTGGGTTTATAAGCATAAACCAGTATACTTGGCTTCAGTATTTATTTCCGAAGCAAATGCTTCTTCCTTTTAATACAACTCTTCTTTCAATTCACATACAAGCATCTCCCAAAATAATTATCCTAAAAGTGTCCACAATGGTAATGGAAAGAGAGGGTCCCCTGTAGCCTAGGGTGGCTAAAAACTCACCATTTAGAGGGTGACCATGAATTTCTGCTCTGGCTGCCTCTGCCACTGGAGTGCAGAGATTGTAAGCATGGCCACTGAAATGGAAAGATCATCTAGGGGAAAAGATTTTAAAAATTAACCAAATTCAAATTTGCAATGACAAACTATACAATTAACTATTATGAAAGGGACCACTGAAAAGCAATGATGTCTATGTTTTTGAACTTTCAAATTTCATTCCAGAATTAAGTGAGTTGTATCAAACTCTACTAGATTAAAATATTCAAGAAAAATAATGATCACAACACATTGAAAATGCCAGCAGCTCTTTACAGGCTAATTCCGACATCTACACAAATCCCACAAGCGTATTTTTATGGAGAATCAAAGCAAAGAGATGAAACTCCCCTAAGTCATAGAACAAACATGACTTTATACACTTAGGCATTTTATCCACTTATGAACTCCAACCAAAACCAAACTAAGCACACGAGAAGGTTTTGGCAGGAGAGGCGGGACAAACCAATGTGGGGCTGGGTTGAGCTCCATGACAGAGAGTATTGCTTAGCATGCTTAGGAAACTTTGGTTCTATCGAGAGTACCATAATAAAAAGTAAGATGTAACAAAATATTTAAATTAAGGAATCTCTTGCGAATCACTTGAAGACCTCAACAAAAGATCTTCTACACTTCAAATAAATATATAAAATAATTCAACTTCAGTGAAGCCTGATCTCTTCAAAATATAGTTGATATGAAACTGATAATCTGATAATCTTAAGGAAACAAACAAAAGCTAGGCATGATGGGATCCTATAATCTCAGCATTGAGGAGGCAGATGCAAGCAGATGGTCTATGGCTGCCTAGCTACCCCAGCATAGCCAGTGGCAGAATCAGTCTCAAAGGGTGAGGTGGGTGCATCAGAGAGAGTGTGACAGTAAGAGGTTCATCTCTGGCCTCCATACACACACCCACCACATAAACACATGAACATGCAAAAAGAATCTATACAAAAAAATCAGTAGGAGTTTTAATTTACAAATTGCCATCTTAGTGTGTGTGTGCGCGGCGCGAGTGTGAGCATGTTGTGTGTGTGTGAGAGAGAGAGAGAGAGAGATGTGTGTGTCTGTGTGTGTGAGAGAGAGAGAGTGTGTGTGTGTGTGTCTGTGTGTGTGTGTGTGAGAGAGAGAGAGAACAGAGTGTGTGTGTGTGTGTGTGGTGTGTTGGAGAGTGTTTTGTTTTGTTTCTTTCTGATTTTATGAGCAGTTTCTGATAGGTTGAAAAACAGACTAAGGGGCTGGAGAGATGGCTCAGTGACTAAGAGCACTTGCTGTTCTTGCAGAGGACCTGAGTTCAGTACCCAGCACCCACAGTGAGTGGTTCACAAACCTTCATAACTCCAGCATCAAGGGATCTGATGCCTTCCTCTGGCCTTCATGGGCATTAGTCCACATATAAACAGATACAAACATAAAACAAATAAACAAACCTTTAAAAAATCTAAAATATTATTCTTTTGGTTCACATACAGTTACCTTCCCAACCAATTGTACTGTAGTGACTACAAGGCTTTATTCAAAAAATATATTTTTATATGAGACAGAGCATTACACAGTATAGCTGGTGCACACTCACTATATAGTGGAGAAGGACCATGGATTTCTGGTCTTCCTGCCTCTGCCACCTGAATGTGCAATAATAATTGGCTACAACTGTAACCAGTGAAGACCTTTTGCTCTAAAGTATGAATCAGCACTCTGTCCCTGGTTCAATTTTCACGCTTGCCCATCATCATCCACTCCACAGAAGTATCAATAGCACCACCCCTGTTAGGCATTACAGATTATTATTCAAGACCGAGGTTTCTATCTTCAAGAATTACATATTTAACAAACACATGAACATTTATTAGATGCTAAGCACTCTTTGACAATGAGACCACAGTATCAAAAAAAACAGACCCATTCCCTCCTAGCCTCACAGTCTAGAGATTTAGTCTCCTTTTTTACCTGTAAAATGCACAGTATTTTAGGCCTTACAGCCTTTGTAACAACTACTTACGTAACTACTTTCTACGATTGTAGAAAAACAGTGACAGGTAATAAGTCAATTAGTAGCCTATGTTCAATAAAGCTTTATTCACCGCACAACTCCTGGCAGACATAACAACTAGTCTGACAGGAAGAGGCAGAAAATAAATAGAAGACATAACAAAGTATACACACTATTAAATAGTGAATAATTCTATGGAAAAACAAAAGACCCCATTAACTTGTTTAAGGTTTAGAGCATACTGTACTAGTAAGGCAAGGTGAGTCTCACTGTGAAAGATGACTACCTGAAACAGGAACAAAAGTGCTCCAAGAACAGAGTGAGAAAGCCAGGGTGACTGTGCATGGCAGCTCCCACCTCTAATCCCAACATAGGAAGCTAAGGTAGGAGAAATGCTAAAGTTCAGACCACCAGCCTGGTAAGTAAGTTCTAGGTCAACTTCAGCTGAGTGTGAGCCTGTCTAAAACAAAACCTTTGGGTAGGGAGATGGCTTGGCATTTAAGAGTGAGTGCTGCTCTTGCAGAGGACCTGAGTTTGTTCCAGGTACCCATATCTAATGGCTCACAGCCACCTGAAAACTCGAGCTTCTGGAGAGTCAAGGCCCTCTTCTGGCCTCCACAGGAACCTGCACTCATGTGTTCACACACACACACACACACACACACGCACACACACACACACACGCACACACACGATTAATTGATTAAATAAGTAGCAAAATAAAATAAAGACTAGGGAGAAGGCTCAGCAGTTAAAGAGTGCTTCCTGCACAATCATGAGAACTGGAGTCCAGAACCCAGCACACACATAACAAGCCTGGTGTGTCATGTGCACACACGTGTGTGTTCATGTTGCTCATGTATGCACACACACACAACAAATTCAGTATTATTTGATTTCTAAGTATAGTAAGGAAACATTACAGTTTTTAAGTAGAATTTGACTTTATTTGTGATTTAAACAAGAGCTAACCTTTTTTATAGTATTCTTTTTACATTAAAGCCATATGGAGAAATACAGAAAATAGTTAAAAGTTAAAATGTGAAATTAACTAGGTAATTAACTTGCATAATTCAAAATAAAATCAACTGGAATTTCTTTGGTGTTTTGCATTGTTCTGTTTTTTAAGACAGTATCTTGAGATATATATTTCTGTCTCAGCCTCCCGTGTGCTGTGATACGGTATAGTAACGTTCTTCAAATTGAAAAAAATCCTTCTTTGAGTAACCTGAGACTCAAGATATTAAACTAATGAGTCTAGGAACCTGACTTAGATTTACCAGGCCCCTCTCCTAAGTCATAGGAACAGCAAACAATTGCACCAGCTCAGTATCTGGAAGAGACTCTGATCTATTGAGAGGCTTGCAAGTCCTGCAGAGATCGCTAGGGCTCCAGCCACCACAAGCCATCATTTGGGCTAAGATGGGTATTTCTGTGAGGCAGCTAACTTGAGTTGTCCCTGCTCCTGTGAGTAACCTCTCACCCACACTCTTGTGAGTAATTATAATAAACTAACTGGTTTTCTGAGTTGGGCTCTGGTGGTCTATCCTTGGTTCCCTATTAGGATGAAGAGACCTCTGTGCCTCTCAGGAAACATGAGACTCCAGGTACATACCACCAGGCTCCCTTCTAAGTCTCACAGTTACACAATAAGTATTTACTCGCTGGATAACACCAAACCATGAAAAATTAGAAACTGACATATTTTATTCACAAATAAAATCACTTTGGTTTTCTTCATACATCCAAATTACATTCATATTAAACTTTGACTGGGCTGGAATTTACAAAGTTGCTTTCTTTGAAAAATAGTACAAATCCTCTACTAGTAATTTTGTCCTAAAAGAAAAAGTCTATACTTAGAGCAACAACAACTTCAGCCACCCCAGTCAGGACAGCTGGCCTAAGAGAATGCACTAGAATCTTACTCTCAAGTGAAACCAGCAGCAGCAATGTTGCACACTTCGCAGGACCCAAATTCATCAGCAAGGAACTAAAGTTGGCTCCACTGGAGAATAGAAGAAGAAAGTGTGAACTATTTTGCTAAAACATACCAAGACTGACTTATTAAACAGGTTAAGAATCTAATGTTAATTTCAATTTGTAACTTAGCAATCAGAAGTAGAATGTAGCTAATTTAACCAGGTCGTCTATGGTGTACTTCAAATGAACCTTATTAAGAAAGATTTTCCGGAGCTCAGACATTGAGCTGAGTTCAAAGGAACAGAGGCAGGGATGCAATGGGGCTGGAGACAACATACACAAAAGCTCTGAAGCAAGAGAAAGCTAATGTCATAACCCAAGAACTACAGAGTAAGGGAGCATGTGAAAATACCAAGAGAGGAGGCTAAGGAAGGAACGACTTGTTTACCTGTACTCATAAGAGCAAGCACTGGTTGCAGGGTAGATAAGAACGGAAGGAATAAAAGGATCAACTATGAGACTAATTATGAAATAGTCTAATAGTAGTCTGGATCAGAGATGCGGATGAAAAGAAGCAAAGAAGTATATACGTAGGAGGTTAACATCTGTTCACCATGAATATTTACTTACAAACTGAATACGGGAAGAAAGGATGCAAGGGAAGCACTCCCAGTATCAGATCTTACACTTCGGGTTTTGTTCAGTGCGTGCACATGCACCTGTGTGCGCGCAGTATGTGGGCATGCATGTGGGAGTCAGAAGATCACCTCAGGTGTTGGTCCTCAGCACCTTCCATCTTTCGTTTGTCAAAAAGCGCATCCTTGGCCTAGAACATCAGTAAGTGGGCTACCGGACTGACCAGTGAACTTTCAGGATGAGCCTGTCTCTGTTTGCTGTCTGGCCACTACTGGGATTACAGACATGTGCCAACCATGCATGCTTTCTACATGGGTGCTGTGGACCAAAACTCCGATCCTTACACTTGCAGGGCAAATGCTTCACCCACTGCGTTATCTCCCCAGCCTCACAATTTATAGTTATACTATAATTATAGGAGATAGTAAGTGGTATTATGTGAGAAAGGGGAAGGACTTAAGACTGAGCCAAATACTGTAAGTATTAAATTTACAGATTTACTGTATTCATTTGGTGGTACTAAGCACTGAACTGAGGAACTCATGCAGTCTATACCATTGAGATATACCATTAGCCCTTGCTATACTGGTTTTCTTTCATTTTGAGGCAGGGTCTCACTAAGTTTCCCAAACTGACTTTGAATTTCCTCTGCAGTCCAGACAGTCTTTGAACATGTAATACCACTGCTTCAGCTTTTGAGTAGCTGTGATTACAGGCTTGTAACACCAAGCATAGATATACATATTCAATTTACTAATATATATTATTTTTATGTATTTCATTCACTTTTTACAACAAAGAGAAAAGTAAGACACTTAAATAATAAAACAGTTTTTGATAAAATGAGGAACTCATAATACAGAAATAGACAAATTCTGAAAGCTTCAAAGATTTTCATGTGTAAGGCATAGAGAATTGTAGAACTAAAAAACCGCAGAGGAAACAGTGAAAGGACAATAAAATTCCAAAACTAAATCTACAACAAACATGGTAATTAGCTATGTGGTGCCACGAAGCTGTGGAGTTAAGGAATTCTTTATTAATATTAATATAGTAATCACACTACAAAGACAAGAGATGGAACATTTTGCATATAGATAAATTTACAGACAAAGAAAAAGGAAGAAGAGTTGGGGTATGAGACTTGCCTGCTTCCTACGTTATTTCTACTTCAGAGAAATAAAAAACATAAAATTTTTCCAGAATTTGCATTCCCTTTTTGATTATCTTTAACTCACTCCATGAATGTTACAATCTTCTTTTGTCCATCTCTGAAGCAGCGTAATTAAGCTCATCTCAAACCTTAACTGACTACCCCATAAGGTAAGAAAGACCAACCACCCAGATGCTGTTAGACAGTAGCCAAACATCTGTAAGATTTTCAGTGCTCAACTTAGCTAAGAGTCTTATCTTATCTGGATTTCCTTATCCTGGGCTACCAGTCAAAGGGCTTGCTCGCTCCTGCCTATTACTAACTCACAGCACCCATGGCAACAGGTCCTGCTGTGTTTTTAGAAAAGGCTGCATTGCTTGTCAACAGTAATCATTGATTTCTCTATTAGTTATCTTTTTTAAAGGAATTTACATGGTAAATATTGGTCATTATCAACCAAAGGACTGAATATCTTCTGGCCATGTAAGCGAAAGTTCTATGCAGAAGACCCACATGAAGTGAAGATCTGCCAGTCCCACCCACCAACAAAGCCACAACCTAATCTCTAAGAGACTGCCAGGAACTCTGTGGTCCATGAAAAGCCCTCAAGTAAGTAGCCTGTTCCCCTGTGTCCAGTGCTTGGAAATTAATCTTCCAACTTTCAGGGTACAACAAGAAGATGTCTATCTGATTCTCAAAGGACTTGACAATGGAGAAATGTACTTTGTTATCTTACACTTCTACCCTTTACAAAAATGCTTCCAGCATTTCCAGAATTGTGCAAGTTTATCCAGTGCTCATGGAAATAGCTTAAAAAATTATATCATTCATAAAATAGGGCAAAGTGTGGTGGCAGTTTTATAAAGAAACTTTATGATATCTATATCTTTGTAGACAGATTAAGACAAACTAATTTAAATACTATGAAAAGTAATATATTACCAATTCTGAAATTATCTATATTGAAAAATATTGTTTTAAATCCCGAAATCATTAAGAGCACTAGAAGTTGCCCTCCTATTTGGCTCAAGATTTCTATGTAATCACAGAGCGAAAATTTTTCTATTCCTGTATAATTGTATACATGGGTGGTGATGGCTAGTTCTTATAAATTGTTTGAACACTTGAATATCACAAATTACATAATGCCATTGGAAGAATACAGTGTTCACCAAAAACATGTTCCCAAGTGTAAGATTATCTGATTCCCAGAAAAAGAGCCCATTACAGTAACATTAAGGTTACAGCTGTCAAAAGAGAAGCCAAGATACACTCAAGCAAGCTTTTGCTGAAAAGCTAATGGGTTCATCTTTAAAACTTTATTATGTTATGAAAGCAGGGTGCTTTCTGAGCCTAGAATATAAAAACTGATCACTGGTAAGTTAATACTTAATTGATTTCGTAAATGTTGATATGAGACAAAATTCATTATCTACTTCACTCAGATTTGTAAGTTCTGTTGATTTTAAGGCCACTTTACTGACCAATGAAGACATTACACACATTTATACTGGAAGAACCTTACTCTTCAACAAATCATGTAAATTCTATTTGTCACGTTTTGAATTCTACAACACTTTAGGGTTTTGAAACAAGCCAGTGACATCCAAGATCTACAATAACCTATTTTATATTAAACAGTATCCCATAGCAAATCCAGAAAGTAAATCCAGACTTTAAACAGATATAATTACTTAAAAAAATAAACCACAAACAATTTCAAATTTTAGGGAAAATTTCAAGAAAGGGGGAAATGCTGGGACATATTAGAAATTGTAAATAAGTTATCTAAGGTTTGGTAAAGTAGAACTTATTAAAGGAAACAAGAGCTTTGCAGAGTTCAAAGAGAATGTGTGCAGAGAAAGGGGGAGGGGGAGGGAGAGGGGAAGGAGGAGAAGGGGAGAGAGGAGGTGGTGAGAGGGAGGAGGAAAGGAGAAAAGGGAGGGAGGCAGGGAGGGAGAGAGGGAGAGAGGGATAGAGAGAGGAGAGAGAGAGAGAGAGAGAGAGAGAAAACACATGTTTACAAAATTCAGAGAAGGATATTGGGCTTATCCCCCTAAGATTCTCTGCCTTCTCATTTGAGACAAGGTCCCTCAATGAACCTGGAGCTCGCCATTTTTCAAATGCCCAGCAGCCATCAAGCCCCAGCAATTAACCTCTCTATGCACCTGACATAGTGCTGGGGTTATGGGTGCACACATCCAGCCACACACAGCTTTTTGGTGGATGCTGGTGATCAGAACTCGGGTCCACAATCTGTGTATGAGTGCTCCTTTCACTGAGGCATCCTCCTGCTCCAATGACCTTGTAATAAAATGCAAAAGGAATTGTTGAAAATTATATTGTACAACAAGCATCTGGTAAAGTCTCTGCTACATAAATGAGATGTATGACGTGCATGGGATGCAGAGAAGTTAAAAATAATAACTACCTAACTTGCCATATTTAAATTAGTATAACAGAAGATAAACAGATTGATAAAAGGGCCACAGGAATCATTGAAAAGGAACCTTCATAGAAGTAATAATATATTTGGGAAAGAGCCAAGGGAACAGGAAATCAAATCAACAAAGGGAGGGAACCTCCTGTTTTCCTTATCTTGCCTTTGGAAGTTTCCATCCAGCTGCAGAGTTGATGTTCTGCAGGCTGCTGGACCATACTCTAAGAGAGTACATGGCCACCTTTTCCCAGCCAGCATGAGGTAGAAAAGCACCTTAATCAATGTGACTTTCATTTCATGATCTGCAGATGGCAAGTTCCTTACTCCCCTTGCACTCACACCCAACTATTGTCAAATCCCATAAAAATAAATCTTAGAAAAAGTCAAATGCAATGGATTTGCATTTGCAATTTGACTTCAGACCATTAGTGGGTGGTGGATCATGCCCCAGACCCAGCTGTTCTAATGGAATTGCTCTCCAGTGATGCTGGTGTCCTCATTGTCAAACAATTGTAACCCAGCCTATTACAAATCCTGACAACTCCTGCTCACATCTTTCTTCATAGAATCCTCTCTTCTCTTGGATCCTATGATTTCAAACTCTACCTCCTCATTTTTTTTCTCATCCCTTCTCTGATTTTATTGTTGGTTTGTTTTGTTTTATGGTGTTGCTGTGGGTGGGTATTTTATCTTTGGGCAATTTAATTGGCTATACGCATTCAAAGAAATTGTTTTCTAAATCCCCAGTTCTCTCCTCTCCACTGATTACTTCTGGTTTTCCTTCTCTTTGCTGCTTCACTTCCATCTTATGATTGCTTAGCTCTTGCTGATATTTGAGCACCCTTCCTCCTTAAATCAAAACCATATCTTCTCTGCCCATAAAATAGCATGTCCTAACTCCTTTCTATGGCAACCCAATGTCTCTTACAATGAATCTTCCCAAAATCACACGGGACTTAAACCATGGCCTGCTGTCCTCAGTCCCTAGGGTTAGCCATTCAGTTGCATTTCTAATCAGTTCCCAGTTGAATACAATGTTGCTCAGACCAATTTGCACCCAGCAGTTACTACCACCCCCATACCCTGGTCATTAGTTATCATTTCTAGCTCATCAAACCTTAGCTGAGACTTTCAGCAACTCAGAAATAGACTCCTGACTGGTTCTACTGTCCTGTCCCTATCAATCCTAGGTTCCTTTAGCCAGGCAGTTTAGATACTTGCTAAAAACTTGCTTTCTGACAAGTGAATTTCTCACAAGGCTCATAAGGTGATTAGATTATGAGGGTGCCAACTTCATCAAAGGATGGATTAATGAGCTCCTAACTTCAGGAAGCTGAGTCTGATAGGAGGAAATACGACACCGACTGTGTGTTTCTGAAGACAATCTCACATCCCCACCTGGGATGTTTAGTAGGTTTTTTGTCCTGCCCACCATGAGATGAGCCACTTTACTCCACTGCACACCGTTCCTTTGTGATGCTATATCTCACCAAGCCTGGGCCTAGAAGCAACACAGCGAAATGACTATGGACCGAAGCCTTAAACCACAAGCCCACATGAGCCTATCCTCCTTTAAACTGTGACTAATACTCTATTACCCCTTTGGCTTACTGCAGAGAGGCACTGTGAGGATTAAGTAAGATACAACCAAACTGTGTTCTTGAAACTTGCCATAAACAAAGTCTCTGATAACCCTCAATTAATCAATACTGAACCACTGCTCCTGAGGAAAATACATTGTCGGATTCCTGCAAGCCTCAGGTCACATTTTGTCACATGTTCCATGTGCAATGTTTGTTGTTGTTGTTTGTTCTTTGAACATGTGTTCCTACTGAAATATGTTTTATTGAAGACCTAGTGTTCATGCACTCAGACTGAACTTATGGCCCAAGACATTCTAGTCCATGGTGACATAAAGGCTGACTAGTTTTCCACTAGTTCACACCAAAGGCTTCTGACACTTGGGAACATTAACAGAATTTTAACACAGAGTTTCAAGCCATTTGAAACAGTAATGTTGTCAAGGGAATATCACAAAAATGGGAAAGGAAGGGCATTAACTAGACTACAAAAAGGACACTTGTTTACAGACTTCCCCTCATTCAAAGTCACCTGGGAAAGTGAACACTTCACAGAGCAAGATTTTTAACCACATTGTACAAGTTTGCAAATGATCACAAATGCACTATAGGAATGTGCACATCGTAAACAATTTTAGCCAGTAGGTGAGTTTGCTAACACCAAATCCATGAATAATGAGGAGTGACATAGCTCAATGGTTCAGCAGTCATTTAGCCTGTACAAAAGACCCTGAGTTCAATCCTCAATATTGACAAGAATAAAAACACAATAGAGAATATTGCTCTATTACAATATCAACGAACAACCTGAGTGTTGACTCTGTGCCTTAAGCTCTTCAAATCAACCTTACACAAATCAATATTCTTGAAACCCTCAAACCCACTCAGGTAGGAAATACTCATATGCCCATTTTACAGTTGATGAAACTAAAGCACTGAATTAAATACTTTCCTTGAGGAGAGAACAAATGCTATACTCTCTTTAATAGCTAGCTTTTTGTTAGTAGCTCTACTTAAGATCTGTTACAGCTACAATTTGTATCTACACAATTCACACACAGGAAATGTTATCCCCAAAGTAATGAAAAAATAACCTCAAGAATTAGCATTTAGGGTGAGGCTTTGGAAGGTAAATATGATTGGCTGATGTAACTAGGGTGCAGTGCATTATTGCTTCATGAAAAGAAGAGAAATCTAGGCTAGGCTAGCAGTTCAGTCTCTCTTGCCAGGTATTGCTGCTATCTGCTACCATACACTGAGAAGGCCCTGGAGACATGGCAGTGCTGCACTTGACATTCTAGCCTCCATTCCTGTGAAATAAATAAGCCTCCAACTTTTACAAATTGCCCAATCCACGACCTTCAGTTTTCAGAAACAACAGAAGATGAACTAAGACAAGCTCTAACAAAGATTCTCTCTCGACCAAACTCAGGTTCCTCTGAGGCTTCAACCTTGTTTTAAAACACTTGAACAAATACTAATATTTCTTAAGGCCACATCCTTAGAATGCCCCTATGCTCTCCCTTAATGCAACTGTGTGAGAAAATGCAAGATTGCCAAAATGTTTTATCTGTTTCAGCAGAGGCAGCTAAAGATAAGGTCTCTGTCTCTCAAACACTGAGACAGGACAGAATCCTAGCTTCTGTCATTGCCAGCTTGCAGACACAACTGACCTGAGTTCACATGCAGTGAAGGACTTTTGTCATGCTCAGCCCTTGACTCTCCCAAGCTTCTTTCATTCCTTCCTTGTTCTTTCTTTGTCCCTTTAAAACACTCCTTCAGCTCTGTATAATCCAAAATTGACTCAGATCACAGTGGACTCTCCACCCACTGCAGTCATAACATCCTAACTGTCTCTAACACCCCAATCTGTGTCTGCTTTTGCTTCACTCTGACTGTTCTCCAGCTAATCCTAGAAAAACTGGGATTTGTGCTCAGGGAAACTGTCCCACAGCCATATCTTCTGTTAGTTAATTTTCAGCAACTGCCCAAGATGTGCCTTTTGCTCTGTCTCATAATTATGGCCATTGTATATTTATTTATTCATCAGACATTTCTCTGGGTTCCCTCAATCTTCCAGGCTCTGTGTTAGACACTGGAGAGGAAAAAGAAAGTACAGACAGTATTTAAGGGGATCAATCCCTGTACATAAATCAAAGGAATCTAGATAGAGGGCATGGGCACAGTAGTTACAGTGGAAAGAGTCCAAAAGGCTATGGAGAATGAGGCATTTCATGAACTGTCTAAAAAAAAGAACAGTTAAGATGGAAATGTTTAAATTAAGTAACAATAGGCACATCCATTTTATAAAAGGGCTTTGGGGGCGTATAAAAGACATGCAAGTGTAGATAGGAAGCATACTGAACTTTTCAGAAAAGGAAGTCATTATTTTTGTTGTTATCCTAGACCAAGCTGAATCTGTAGGAAAGACATTGAACGATAAGGCCAAGACAGCAATGGCAGGAGGTGGACCCTGTATGTCAAACTCACAGGCCTGAAACTTTAGAAACATAACAAGCAGTCCTTGAGTAAATCTAGGCAGATATCAGAGGTAAACACATTTGTGTTCTGAGAAAGATAACACTGGGTCAATGTGCAGGAAGAGATTAGAGGGGGGCAAGAGTGGAAGTGAGGAGACCATGAGGAGACTGTGGCTACAATCCAGATAACAAAGGGCTCTGGGCTCCATCATTGCCCGGTTGCATGCAGTGGACCAGAAGCCACAAGCAAAGGTCAAGTCTCCATAGGAAGAGAAAGTTTAGTGCCTGTCAAGTCAAATCGACAAAGCCACCTTAATGCCAAGTTCTCTTCCACTTCTGAGTCTCTATTCTCTTCTCCCATGGGGAAAGCTACTCTTCACACACTTGTGCCAATTAAGTATATCAGGGAACCACCTCCCTAAGAAACTGTTCTTCATTACAGCCTCTCTACAACTCGTTCATTTATTTAATTTCTCCAATGTTCTACAACATATGCTAAATATCTTGGCAGTTACGTTGTATCTTGTAAGTTGGTTTATAGATATATGGAAAAGCTCCAGCCCTATAACTAACCTGTTTCTTTTGTTTTTTTAGTTCGTTTAAAATATATACATATATGTCTGTGTGTAGATAGATGTAGATAATATTTTTACTTTTATGACATTTAAATGTAGCCACTTTATTAAACCAGCATAATTCCTAACTATATTCTAAGTATTTTTTTTAAAAAAAAAACAGATGGAAATTATGACAGATATCCACCACCAAAGCAGAAAACAAGTGAATTAATGGTATCCAGCAACAAGTGAAGCACCCATAACACAACTCCTGAACCTGAGGCTCAATTATCTAAGCAATATGGCTGCCTAAATAAGACCTGAACAAAGAAGACACCAATAGGCATGCTAACATAAAAGGACTGTATTGTCTTCTGCGTCTTTACAAATTTTTCTATCTCCTGTAAGCACCCTCGTACACAGCAAATCAAGATGCTTGATCATGGGAGAAAAGCATCCTTTAATAAGCAGAGAGTCTCCTCTGTTAATATTCTGTCAGACTAGCTTCCTGAACTGTGTGCCTATCTCACATTTACAATGTTGCATGGCATAAACTCATTTTACACCATCTAAAACACAACAGAGAAAGCTGGCAGCCCCATTGCGTCTTTAAACTCTCACCATTCTGGATTAAAACTAAAATACTGTGTGGCATCCATTTCTTTCCCTCCAGGTTAAACACACAGTCTAACTGCTTCTCAGATGTTGACTGTTTTTCATTTTAAAAACCAATACAAGAGCTGGGCCTGGTGGTATACACCTTTAATCCTGGGTTTGGGAGGCAGTGGCAAGAGGATCTCTATGGGTTTGAAGTCAGCCTGATCTACATAGTGAGTTCCAGGCTAGACAGAGGTATACTGTGAGATCTACCTCAAAACAACAACAAAAACCTGAAATAACAGTCTCTCCTCTTTCTATTGTTAAAATACGTATACTACATTCTGATCTCTTTGGAGTTTCCATAAAACGAAAATGTTCTTTCCAGAAAAGTTTCATCTTCCCAGGTACATGGCATGGTAAACTCTCCCTCCAGTCTTACCAGTCTTATGGTGTGCACATCTCCGCCATAGAACATCTGTGCTTCTCTTCCTTCCTAACCTCCTGTACCTCCTGAGCCCCACTTTCTTAACATGGCTAAAGTGTTTATTGAGCACTTAAAATGATCATAAGCTGAGGTGGGCCTGAAGGATGACTGACCCACACTTTCTGAATTACCTCCCCTTTCCTTTTGATCCATTTCTCTTACACTGGTTTGATTTTGGTTATTTATCCAGATTTGGGACTGTTTCTAATACTTTCTATAGTTATAATTAACAAATATTAACTGTTAGGGACCCAATTTTTAATTCAATGATATTATCAATCTTACAAAAATCTTGAGTTTTTGAAAATCATAATATTATTCAAAATTACATATTTACATTAGAAAGCTGCTAAGAGATTTAGGAAAAGGTTGCAAAATAAAAATTCTGTTTGGAATTTCAAAAGCAATAAATAAATAACAAAAGTAAAGCCAGGAAGGCAGGGCTAGAGAAATAGCTTAATGGTTAGGATGACAAGCTGCTCATACAGAGGAGGGGAGATCCATTCCCAGCACCCACATCAAGCAGCCCACAACCAGTGTAACTCTAGCTCCAGGGGATCCAATGCCCTCTTCTGGCCTCTGTGAGTGCTTGCACACATGGGTCCAGATTCCTGTGTGCGCACCCATACACACATACACACACAAACACACACACGAAAATGAAAATAAATCTTTTAAAAACCAACTGGGTGACAATGAAGTAAAACATGCCACATAACCTATCTGTAACTTAAAGCAAAAGTATTCAGAGAAAATAATTGACATTCATCCATGTCTATGCTACAGGGTGAAAAAGGTTCTCATTTCCATTGTAGCTTAAATATCACAAGGTGTTTATTAAAGGTGAAAAGTTCCCTTTTAACTTTATGACACAATTCTCTAGACAATACAGAGTTTCCACAGCATATTACTTGAACTTAAAATAATCCATGAGTACTGGGCAAGGTGACACTCCTAGGAGGCCAAGGCAGGAACTGGCTTGAGCATCAAAGTTTAAAAGTACCTTGACAAAGGAATTTTTTTTAAGTCAGAGATATGCGAAGAATGCAATCTGTCTTAAAAATAAAACCTCCTGGAATCTATAAGACTATTAACAGAAGCACCAAAAAAGTAGCTACATTTGTTTTCTTGCTCATGAGTGCTAAGCATGTGTTCATTAAGCACCTGACTATCTGAAAGCACAACAGACAACATGCAAACCCTCACAGTGCAAAAGAGCTTCCATGGACACTCTTTTTTTTAGTTTGATTTTCTTTTTTTGAGAGACAACGTTTCTCTGTTGTAACTCTGTCTCTCCTGGAACTCACTCTGTAGACCAGGCTAGCCTTGAACTCAGAGATCCATCTGCCTCTGCCTCCCGAATGCTGGGGTTAAAGGCATGTACCACCACCACTAGAATAACTTTTAAAATGAGCTTCTCATTTAATCCATTAAATGGTTTTGAAATAAAATGATATAAAATAGTCACCTGTAGATTATCAACAGAAAAGTAGAATGTTTCATTGTAGAATCTGTGAGAAACACCTATTCTCAAATCTTAGCTTACACGTTATGGCTTTTATAAATTTAGGGGAGTTGCTTTTAGCTCCTTCAAATATCATTTTATCAGGAAGCATGGAAAACTTGCTAACTATTTTAAAGTATTACTGTAAGAACTACAGAGGTCAAAAAATAAGTATGTAAGAATTGAACCTAGGACCTCTGCAAAGAGCAGCAAGTGCTTGTAACCACTGATCCATCCCTCCAGATCTACTACACTAGGTTTTTGTTTGTTTACCATTGTATAGCTTCAAGGTTTTACTACTTTAGCTTTCTTTCTCTGGTTTGTATAAACTAATAATTGAAGCTAATTAAAAAGCCAAGGCCTGAGCCTACCCGGCATTTCTTGTGCACCAAGGTCAATACAGGTCTCTCCTCTGACAAAATCACAGCAATGAACAGAAAGCTAGAAAAGTTATGCGACTCTGTCCTTAAGAGGAGCTTTATTTTGACAGATAAAAACTAAATTAGCAGGTATTTTGTAGACAGCTTGAGTGCCATTCGATTCTAGGCTAACCTCATAGCCCCATCTACCTTCCAAGGGGAGTGCAAATTTAATATAACAATAAATTTATTTTAAAAAAGAACTCAGTCTTCACTTTGAAGAGTTCTCAAAAGGCAGCAATTCTCCAGTTCAGAGGAGAGAACACCGTTCCCTACATAATCTACACATGCCACTACACATTAACCAGAAACCAACATAGGTTTAGAGATCAAGTGAGAGTCTTCTCATTCTTTCATAAGCCAGACTGAATAGAACAGAATCAATCTCCTTCCTGTCAGTGTACAATGTACACTAGCTTATATTTTAATATCTTCTTATCTGAAACCATTTTCAAAAGCATAGTTGGATATAAGTATAAATAATTTCAATAATTCCTTTTATAGCCAAAAGAGTATGTGCTATCCATAGTCAATGTTCTATGAAATGTTTCCTTTCTCCATATTTTAAATTATTCATTTCTCGGCATATATGCATGGTTGCATATGTGTCAGACACGTACACATGTTTGTGCATGCATGTGGAGGCCACAACTCAATATCAAATGTTTTCCTTAATCACTTTCCACCTGTTCAGTGTCTCTCACTGACATTAAAACTCACCAATTTGACTACACCAGTGAGTTTCCATGCTCCTCCTGTCTCTGCCTCCCCAGCGCAGGGATTATGGATATAGGTAGTAACAGACAAAGGGGTCTAAAAGGATAGAATGTCTCAATCTCTGAAGCAATTTAAGAGTCGTGGGGTCTTAATAACATAGTTTTTGCCAACCATGCACAAAGGCCATGTTCCCATCCACAGAGTAGTGTATCTGACTAGACATTAGAAAGGCCATGACAAATTTGTTTTAAAGAGTACTCCTGGGACTGTGCTTAGGCACAGCACAACACAAACATCTCCTGAGGTGGCTCGAAGCTTCTCCTTGAGACAGCAAATGCAGGGACCAACTCTGGCTTATATAGAACGATATAAGTCTGCAAAGCTTATGCTAGGTTCTACCTGATGTCTGAATGGTTTTGAAAATACAAAAGGAAAGAAGCATTTCCTTTTGCCTGAATGGATTTTCCTATGAGCTAATACCACGGCAACCCAGCCATCTGTGCATATAGGAACATCAATCACAGATAGTCACTGTTTTAAGGCAAATAAGGGAAATGGGGATTTGCCATCCTAGTAATATCTTCTTACCTGCTGGACACCATTTGAATATTTTTTCGGGCTTTCCAAAATAGAGGATTGAGGTTCTGGATTGGAAAGGAAGAAGACAGTCAAAAACTTAGAGAACAAAATTTCCCATTTCCTCAGTTAAAAGCTAAAACTTTTGCTAAATATATAACTTTCACACTGAGTACCAAAATTATGCAGACTTTTTTATAAGCACAACATGAGAATATGACTGCTTTTCAGTATAACAAACATGTGATGACATGTATTAGTGTCATTAGCTATTTTGCAAACAGCAGAAGCCCTATGCTTTTCCCCAAAAGTCACTGCTAGGACTTTCAATTGCATTATTCACTTAATCACAATTCATATATGATGATGCCACCTTAAAGGCTTTAAATACTGACATATTCAGTGATGGCTTCAGTGAGGGATGATGAATGCTGCCACCAAGAGGCAGAAGTCAGAAGGGATTCTGAAGGGATTTTCTACCTTCAGTCTTGTCATTTGAGATTCTCCAAGGTAACAGATTCATCACACTGGAAACACATTAGGATAAACAAGCCTTAGGTTTTTGTTTAAGCTAGAGGGCAGTATCTTCTATGTGCAATTTACATGAAAATTTAAGAATATAAAAATTAAAAATCTCATCCATCCTCTGCATGTAGAGATGAGCAGCTAGAAGTCATAACAGAAACCACGGTGGCAAAATGAACACTTGAGTTTAAGTCTTTTGTCCATTAGGGACAGACGTATATACTAGACACTGCAAACAAGGCAGAGCAGTCCTTGATCATCAATGACACAAATGATCACATGACAGTGCTACAGAAAATTGAGAGTACAGAGCATAATCAAGCTGCATTGAAAGTTTTCTTTGTGCTCAGATGAACATCACAGCCTTAGCACAGGCTCATTGGCCTTGGACCATCTGCCTATGCTTCTGCATCTCTGTATATACCCCATCTGCCTCACTAGCTCACTATGCTCCCGCCTCCATGACCATCTTCTAACATACAAAACACATACCCTTAGGGCCCCCAAGGCCACAGGAGCTGTTATCTCTATCCAGAACACTTGTGCTTCCTCATTCCTACAAAGTCACCCTTCCTTGATTCCTTGGTCCCTTCTCTGAGATGTTGCTCAGGCCTCCCTGTGTACTCTATTATAACTGCACCCTCATGCCCCCCAGGACTCTCTGGTCCCCGGCCCTCTCTTGCTTCATAGGATATGTTATCATATCCCACATTGTATAGTTCATGACCTTGCTACTTATTTATTACTCCATTTTATCTTTTGAATCAAGAAGGTTCCCTGAAGACTTGTCCTCAAGCTGGTCATGTTATTGGGATGCTGAGAGAACTTTAGGAAATGAGGCATAGTAGGTCACTGTGAGCATCCTTTAAAGGGAATAATAGGATCCTATATATAACATTTCTCTGCTTCCCAGTTGTTACCCAAAGGTAACTCTGATTCACCGTGGATCCCCCCTCCACAATGGTCTACTTCACCACAGATACAAAGTCATGGACCCAAGTTAACACAAATGGAAACATCAGAAGTCAGGAACCAAAATGAAATGTTTTATCCTTTAACTTGACTTTTATCATGAACTTTTTATAATAATGAAAAACTTAGTAATATACTCTACCATAACATACACTCCAAGGAAGCAGGTACTTATGTCAAAGTCTCCCAATATACATAAAGGACAATGCTTCCCAACAGTAAGTGTTTAACATAGTTACAAAGTAGCTATAAGAATGAAAACAAATGAAACATTGTATCAAGCCACAAAATATTTGGGCACTCTATTTGGGAAGTGTAAGGCTTTCTTAAGAGGTAGTATAGATCTGCCTTCTATCTAGTTATTTCCTGAACCTCAGCTAAGATTGTATCTTTAAAAACAAATATCAGAGAATAGTATGGAATAGTCACTTGCCACCAGATATCAGGTGATAAAATATAAGCAATATGGCTTTAAAATGCAACCATTGTCCCCCAAAACACTATTTCATTAGGCTAATAAAAAAGAGTATTCTATGTTGAATTTGACACAAGAGTCGTCTCCATTGAATAAAGATCTTTTGTCTAAAGCTAATAAAGTTTATAAAGCAAACCGACAGTCTGCCTCCATTTCTTCCACTTCCTCCCAAACAGAGACTCACAGACAAGTCCTAGCTTAGAACACATGGATTGAAATATCTTTTCTTCTTCTTTATACTTGAATAGTAAGTACGGTAAGGGCAAACAGATCTCCTACTTATACTTTAGGATTTGTTTCTTTACATTAGATATGTAAAAAGGATTCCTAGGATTTTTTCCCCTGCAGTTTTGTCCTGGTAAACTGTCCAATAAAGCCAGCTTCCAGTGCTGACTAGTGAGTTCACTGGAACAATATAATCAGAAAGATGTTCATAAGAATGATCATCAACCAGATATTATGAACCCCTACACTTAGGTTCTCAACTTCCCTACATCTGATTCAGCAGTTGCCAAGACTGGGTTCATTTTCCTTTCTATCTCCGTCCTTTATTTTTACATCTCTTTTGTTGAAACTCTGTGTTAAAACATCAAAGAAAAAAAATCACATTTCAAAATACTCTGCAAAGTCCCAACCTAGGCTGTAATAATCTAGAGGGTCAGATGTGAAGTACATATAGATTAATGCCACTGAGGAGTAAAGTGAAAATAAATGAGAACAAGTAAGAGAGCAAATTAGTATGCATAGGAAGAAGGAAATTACCAGTTTAGAAAAGAGAGAGAAATAAAGGGAGAAAACAAAAGTGTGGTGCACTGGGTAAGAAAAGATCCCAAGAGAAAAAGCAAATGGTAGGTTTATGAGTGACAGCTCAATATCCACTCACTAGACAGGTGAGTTTGAGAAGTCAGCTTAGTTCAAACCTGTGCTGCATTTCTCCACACACGACTTCTCCTTTGAGAAAGCAATACACCTGTTTCTACTTTCCCTCAACCTAGGACCCAAAGGCATTTTCCACAATCACTTTCAACCAGTGGGGATGAAGGAAGGGAGAATGGAGGGAGGGGAAACAACTTGTGATGTATTGGGCAAGAGAAGAATAAAAAAGAAATTTAAGCATGATGTCACTACACAATAGTATGTAACTATCACCTAGGTACATGTAAAGTTTTCAACTAATGATAAATATACTATCAAAACTCACAATTGATATAAAATATCCATTTACAGGGTTTTTCTGTGATATTGACATCTCACTCTTACATTTGATTCACAAAAAGGAGAGAAGGAAGTATAATTCCTTGGGAATGAGAGCATTCTTTCGTGTTTTTTCCAAATGAATGCTACAGAATAAGAGTGGAGAAATGACACTAATATGCTTTAGACAAAGAAAAAATGCTCTGTGGTCCTCCGGGTAAAGAAAAGATCAATTAGAGAAAAACAACCTGGTGGTTTAAATTACTTTCTATTTACCTCAATCATCTTCTTCAGGAATGCACATTTTAAAAGAAGAAAAATTATTGTATTGAAAACTACTTGGTCTGGCATTTTGCAAGCTATGTTAATCTATGAATTGAAAGGCCAGTAGCCATCTCCCTATTCTGTCCCTACCTTCATCAAACTAAAACTCAGGTGACTACTTTCCATTCATTCTCAGTCAAGTGCTTCTCTAGTAGCCTAAAGCTGTATAATTCTTTTAAAGTATTCCCAAATATCACAGTATAATGTTATCAAGTCAGCTAAAATAAATTTGAAAAATAAACAGTAAAGCCTGGTGGTGGCGGCACACTCCTTTAATCCCAGCACTCGTGAGGCAGAGGCAGGAAGATCTCTGTGAGTTCGAGGCCAGCGTGGTCTACAGAGTGACTTCCAGGACAGCCAGAGTTACAACAGAGAAATCCTGTCTCAGAAAACGAAAGAAAGAAAGAAAAAAAGAAAGAAGAAAGAAAGAAAAGAGGAAGAGAGAGAGAGAGGGAGGGAGGAAGGGAGGGAGGAAGAGAGAGAAAGAAAGAAAGAAAGAAAGAAAGAAAGAAAGAAAGAAAGAAAGAAAGAAAGAAAGAAAAGAAAGAAAGAAAGAAAGAAAAAAGAGAGAGAGAGAGAGAGAGGGAGGGAGGGAGGGGGGAGGGAGGAAGGAAGAAGAAAAGAGAAAAAGGAAAAGAAAAGAGAAAACTAAACAGTAAGGGCATTGAAATATGATGCCAACCAAGGATGCAAACACAAGATAGAAACCATTGTTCCAGGGGCTCTCAATGAAACTGCTTACAACTATTGCATCTATACCTATGAATTTCAGCCAATAGCTTTTTAGACATTCACATGTATGTTAGGGTCAATACCTTTACTTGATTCCTTTCTTTTTTAAAACTAAAGCTGTCTATATTAACATGTTGGATTTTCAGACACCATTATTTTAAAACTCTCTTTTCTCTGAAGATTTAGATGTGTGGAAGTCTTTCTGTACTTTTGACCAAACTGCTATATGTAAATGTTGTAGAAAACATAGTCTTACATGGAACAATTTTCTACATTCTCTCCCTCACTTGAGGTTTATTTTTTATTTTTGGTTTATGCCAGCTAGTGAGTACTAAGAAGTTTCTCAAAAACACAGCACTTAAAAAGGAAAATTTAAGGCACTGTGTAGACTCCTATTTGGTTCATTTCTAGAAAGAATGAATGATAACACACATTTACAAAGAGACAGAGATTTAAAAACAACAACAACAACAACAAGAGAGAGAGGGTCCTCTGCAAGTACCCACTGTGGACAGAAGCCAGACGAAGCATTAGCAGAGTCATTGCTGGTTATAAAGAAAACTCATGAGGAAAATAATAACGTGAAATGACTTTAATAATAACTATAACAATAAGACCAAACCCTTCCATTGGCCCAAGTCAATTCTGTCCTCTAATTCTTTACATGAACTCAGGCACTACTCAGAATTGTGTTGTGCAGTGGATGCTATTCTCATTAACATTTTATAGATGAAATGAATACAGTAGTTTGGAAACTTGCCCAACATTATAAAGCTGAAGTAGTGCAGAGCCCAAGATTCATAGTCTTAGATTTTGCCCTTTTACAACAAGCCAAAATTAAGCTTCTTTGGTCATCTTTTTTTCACTAAGACAGTGCAGGTGGTCAAGCACTCAGAAGCCCTGAAACCCATAATATAATTTATGAAAATCTGGTGTGGAGAGATCTGTGAATAGAAACAATGCTTCATTATATATCAGAAGACGGTACTCATTCCTGCTCAGTCCTCCTAGAGAACCTGACTTATATCAAGAAATCATCATTCTAGTGAATTTCTCAGAGTAACACTGATCCAAGTTTCATATTATCTTCCAAGCCAATAATACAAAACAGTTTAAGACAACAAAAGAAAAAATATGAAAAAAGAAACTTCAGAAAAAAACAGATTACATTGGGATACTGTCCAACTATTTTAAAATGATATTTAAGAAAATTTAAATTTCTATTTTCTTCTCCCAGTTATCTATAGGAAAAGAAAAACATTTTTAAAAGTATAAAGAAAACTTGAAGCATGGAGGCTCAGAGAAAAGGGAAAAATGTCCCCTTGTGCTTGGTAGTGGTGGCACACATCTTTAATCTCAGCATTGAGGAGACAGATGCAGGTAGACCTCTGTGAGTTTGAGACCAGCCTCATATACAGAGTGTGTTCAAGGATAGCTAGAGTTACAACAAAAACTCTGTCTCAGAAAAAAAGAAAAGAAGAGGAAGAAAAATTCATCTTTTCTTATCCCAAACAGGATGTAGAGCTTCAAGTTGGTGGTGGGTGGGTATCTGTAGACAATGGTTCTGAAACTTCAGTAAATGCAGAATTTACTGGATAATCCCACCCATTGTAGCTGCTACTCTTCTATATTCTAGCTCAGCAGCTTTGGACATGGCCATAAGAACTTTCAGTGCCAGGCTTCCCACTGATTTTATTAGGGTTGCCTTCAGAAGATATGCTAAAAGAAAAAGCAGGAGGAGGAGATAAATGAGGAGGAGGACAGGATGAGGAGGATAAAGAGGAGAAGAAGGAGGAAGAGGAGGAGAAAGAGGAGGAGGAAGAGGAGGAGAAGGAGGAAGAAGAGAAGGAGGAGGAGGAGAAAAGAAAAAATGCCTGCAAGAGACCATAGACTACCCAGCAAGCATTGCAATTACACATCACATCAAACGATCTTGGGAAGCTGGCTGTCCTGTAACCTACCTGAGTCAACATCCTTGGGACTGTGCTCTTCATCAGGAAGCCTGGACAGTGACCATATGGATGATTCTTTCCTGGCAAACTGACCTTCACTGCAATCCATCGAATGCGTGGGTTGACTAACAGCAGCCCAGGTGTAAAGCTGGTCTTGCTATATTTAAAACGGTATTTAAATGGAAACGTTACTAATTCAATCATAAATGTTTACCCGACTGATACATTACAAAATGTAAAAATATAAAACAGATATGCAGATACATCAAAAACATTAAAATAGCCATCTTACATAGCTCATTGTAGAGCCATCAAGACACTGATTCTCTCAAACTTCCCCAAGTTCTTTATTATAGTAAAATATAGTATGATTTTTATTGTATTTTAGTATATATTATTCAAATAAAATATAAGTCTCTCTCTTGGAAGGAAGAGCTATTACAAGGGCCTGACACTCATTATAAAATGGGACAACCAGATGTTGAACTACACAACTTCCAGGAAATACATGTTTAACACATCTGAATATGCCATCTCTTCATCTTCAATGATTATGATTTTCAGGTAGAATCTCTATCACTAGCTACCAGGCTGGCACTGAACCCCTGGGTTCAAGTGATCCCCTCAGTCATCCCCTTAACTTGGAACTACCAGCATATATCACCACACTGAAAAGATGTCCCATGAACAACTGTTTATATGCTTTTGGGAAAGACAGAGGATAGTCTGTACTTGGACACCATGAGGACAACGAAACTGCTTATCTTGGGTCCCAAGTTGGAAACTATTTGGGAGAAAGAACATGGAAAGGTAAATGAACCTGCCAAGCATAAGTGGATTATGTAGGAATCTTACGGCAACCGGAGGTTTTGCCAGCTGTGACCAAAATAGAGTAGACAAGCTGAAAAGGCTCCTGCTTGCACCGCATACCGGAACACATGGTATGGCTCCCTTGGAGGCCCTTAAACAGGTCAGAACTTATCATCAGATACACATAATCTATATGTGCATGCACTAGAATCCTCTGTGCCTTTTTCTGTGCTGGGGTACACTCATTACCCTACCATGTTCTGATTAGCATTGACAAGAGCAAAGAGAGAGACAACACTATATAAATGATTGTAGATTACAAGGGAATTGTGTGTGTGTGTGTGTGTGTGTGTGTGAGAGAGAGAGAAGGAATGAGTTCACTCATATATAGATGATGCATTTTTAAGATGTACGTAATAGGGTAAGAATCCATAAAGTAGTCCAATATCAAAAGATGCCTTGGGCCAGGCACGGTACGGCACAATTTCACCCCAGCATTTGGGAATCAGAGGCAAGAAAACCTTTACTAAAATTCAAGGTCAGGCTAGTTAGCAGCTAGTTCCAGGCCAGCCAGAGTTACATGGTAGAAGGAGAATGCAGACTCCACCAAGTTGTACTCTGACTACTATACTCATTCTAAGGCATGCAGATGAAGGTGAACACAAACACACACACACACAACACACACACACACACAAACACAGAGAAAGAAAATATTTTCAAAATATTTTAAACGAATACACAATAAACAAAAATGCAAAACCTGAAGAATGGAATAAAAGCTATATGAGAACTTTATAGCAATTAATGGAATGCCTAGATCTAAAATGAGCAATATCTCAAATGAATAACCTATCAATGCACCTCAAGAAACTAAAACAACTAAAGCAATCTAAATTCAGAATTAGTGAGAAAAGGGTACTAAAAATAAGACAAATTTATATATTTAAATATGTGAATGCATATAAAAATATGACAAATATATAAGTATATATTACATATGAGTATATATACAGAATAAGTAAATATAAAACTAGAGAACAATGTTTTCAGTAGATGAGGTTTGGATAGTTGGATAACCACAAGCAGGTGATGTAAACACAGGCTGGTGAGCTGGCACAGAGGGTCAAAGCACTTGCTGCCAAGAATAAGGACCTGAATTTGATCCCTAAAAATTGTGTGGCAAAAGGGAAGAGCTAACAACAGCAAACTGTTCCCTGATCTTCACATGTGTGCCACAGCACATGCATACCCAAGTACATACAATAACATATACACAAAAATAAATAAAAAATTAATATATAGCTGTGTTTGTGTATGCAGATCAGCCAGATGAAAACAATTCTTCAAAAACAAAATTGACAGACCAAAAGCCAGACTAACTAAAAGAAAGAGATTGGACACAAATGAAATGAGAGCTGAAGTGCCAAATATAATTGACATCATGGACAAAGAATACAAAGAATCTTTGTATGTTATTGACAATGATATGCCAAGAAATTTTCTGGCCTAGAAGAAATGTAAAAACCTGCCAGGATTGAACCATGGTGATGTGTTGTGGGAGATTTTAGTTATGGATAATGTTCCAGTAAGCTGTCCTTGAAGCAAGTGAAGGATTCACTGCCTACCAGTAAACAAAGGAGTGGCTATACAGCTCTCCACAAGAATGGGACATTTTTTAGCTTTAAGGTAGATGAAGGTTAGGCTCCATTGATTTGTATATTGGAAGACTGGGTGGAGACAGAGAGGATTTGGAATAAAAAAGAACTAGGGCAAGGGCATAGAAGGAAGGAGACAGACAGACAGCAGAGAATAAGGAAGAAGCTAGGAGAGGAGAACAAAGAGGAGAGCATGGGGTGAGGAAGCGATGGAGTGAGCTCTTTGCCTAGCTGCCCGGATATAGAATTCCCTGAGATTTGACATGGTATGTGATTAATAAAGAACATTGGAAATTCAAAGCTGGACTCTCCGATAAGCACCATAACTTTAATTTAACAGTGATGATGGATACTGAGAATCAATAAGCTTCCCATCAAAGAAAATCCCAGGATCTCATGACTTCAATACCGAAATCTATCGAGTGCTCAATGAACCAATGGATTCCCCATAATTCCCATCAGAAAAAGTCAAAGAAGAGGCAATATTTTCTAACTAATTTCACAAGTCCAGCAGTAAAAAAAATCAGACAAGGACATCATTGAAAAGGATGCTACACATCCCAGGATTAAGAAGAATCTGCACAAGAACTACAGCTCAGAGAGACTTGCCCATACCACTCATGAATCCAATGAGTATGGCGTCCTGCTGCCTAAGTGATTGTTATGCCTCTCATACACAAGAGCAAAAGGCTGGAGGTGGGACAGACTTTTATATTTGTTGGAGCTCCCTTGGAATGGGCTGAATAATTTCTCAGGATTGGCCTCAGCTACATAGGTCATGGAATATAGTGAAACAGTCTAACAAAAATCCCAAGATGCTTCCCGAGATAGAATGTTGGATGCAAAAACCTTTGAGAAGCTGATGGAATGTTAGCTCTACTTCTATGCCTCCAGAATAAGCAAAAGACCAAGATTATGATTCAGGCATGTGCATTTTTTCCAGTTATTTCAATTTTGATAACATCAGGATCTGTAAAATTCTGGGCTCTAATATTGTCCATTCCTCACAGTGTTGGTAGGCATGGTTTTAAAGAAGGAATCCAAGGGATGTAACATCTATCAAGATGAAAATATAGCATGGTACTCCTAGCCTCCTTATATGACATCGGAGACTAGAAAACAGTGCTGATAGAGATTGCTGAAGAACTAATGAACAGTAAGGGAAAAGAAAGTCCCAGGGATGTGTAATTAAAAGCTATCGCTTACACTGGGTAAAAATGGCCAAGTAATGGAGGCAACCAAGCAGATATGGTTCTTCCCTACAATAAATATCATATCATACTGATAGGGCTGAACTCATCGTGGGATCTCAATATTATGTAAAGCAGTCAGCCCTCCAGCTCTTCCTAGATTGACTCTTCCTGTCCTTGAAGAAATCAGACACTGTGACAGTATTCATCTGTCAGTAGTTGCAGACACTCGGTCAGCTGTTTATGAAGATGAAAAAGAGATGATGTCTTTTTCATTATAATAATTCAAGGTTCCACAGTTAAGCTCTTGGATGCTACAGGGGACACAGTAGGTAGTGGCATTTGTCACAGTATTCACAGACATATATGTTTTGTACCTGGATCAATAGAAACTGTATTGGCCAAACAGATCACACCATATGGAGAGATTTAGCATCGTAAACAATCCCTAGGATTGAACTCAGAATATCAAGTTTGGCAGCAATCATCTTCACCTGCTAAGCCATATTGCCAGTCCTGGATCACTTTAAAATTTTTTTTTTACATATCGTACTTTATAGCATCCTTAAAAAATAACTTACCACCAACTTTATAAAGTAACATAAAATCCTCAAATTATGAGGAGCAAAGCCAAACCATGTGATTAACAGAAAGAAAATTCTTACATCAGCTTTTGACAAACCAGGTCCTCACACACATTATTTTCATGTTCTACCACTGAGCTTTATGCCCAGCCTTAAGTTTCAGCGTTGACTCCAGACGAAAGAGTAGGTTTCAATGTCATGTGATACTTGAAGTACTACCATAGCAACTAACCAGAGTCAAAAGAGTATGACACCTGTTTCTGGTTATGTTCATGAAGGAAGTAATTGGTGAAACAATGACACCTGTGACTCCAACTAGTTGAGAAATGTGCTGTGACAGACAGCACGAGGAAGATCTCTCACCAGGCACTGCCACAGTGCTTGGCTGGGAAGGGGGGACACTCACAGAGAAGAGTAAGAACTGAGAATGCATAGCAAACACACCAGCAAGCCCACGAACACAATGTTCAGTATCTCAGTTCGTAAAGGTTGTTACATCAGACTGTAAACACTGAAAAGAGAAATACTCAGGAGTTCATTTTATAACCTGCAGGCTTTATAATAGTGTAGACAAATTAGAGATCACATTAGGGGTTCAGAACAAAGGCAGGATTGCTCATCCAGGCACTGAATGCACACGATGCAGTACACAGGGTTTGCCTGAGACCTAAAGAGCTTCAAGTAGAGCAGATGGGCAGAGTGGGATGGTGATGGTGCTGATGGTGACTATAATGTTTGGTGAGTGTGCACACGTGCAGGTGCATGTCCACGTGTGTACACATGGATATGGAGATCAAAGGTCAGTGTTAAGTGCTTTCCTATAGTGTTCTCCATCTTATTTATTGGCACAGAGTCTCTCCCTAAACCTGAGGGATCCTCACAATGAGGTTAGACATTTGGCTAGAACTTTGGCTCTAGGTTCCAGGCACACACTGCCCCACAGAGCATTTCATGGAGCTGATGGATATCCCAATTCAGACCTTACTGCTTGTGCAGGAAGCACCTTACTGTTTGAGCCCTCTGCAAAACAGGAAAACATACTGCACCTTGACATATTGCATGGTGTTGATAAATAATGCCAAAGTTACAAGAATTTACTCTCACTCATTATTCTCATCTTATTTTCAAACAACCTTGATTTGAAGATTGGGTGTTTCTACTATACTATTTTGAAAAGGAGTGAAAATAAATCACCATGATTCAGAAAATAGCCATAACAAGAACTGATTTCTCAATGACATTTCACAGAAGCCATTAACTTAATAATGGTTACTAAGAACACAAAGTTGTTCCAACAGATTTCTGACTCCACATACAATTTTAGTTCTCAAGAGGAAACCAAACGCAAACAACTCTTTTTTGCCATATTAACTGGGATGTAATATTGTAGGTTATAAACATGTCTATTGCTTCAGAACATTTTCATCTTACTGGAGAGAAAAAAATGATTTATTCAATTAAATAATGTATACTGTTAGGTATATCTATTATTTTATAAATTCCTTTTATCATACTAGAAAAACATTGTCTCATTTTCCTGGTTTCTACACATATAATTTAAACTGAACTATCTTTAAATGTTTCTTTTTACCATGCTACGTGTGTGTGTGTGTGAGAGTCTGTATATGTGTAAACACACCTGTGTTCTCACGGAGGCCAGAGGAAGTGTTGGATCCCTTGAACAGTACTTACAGACATGACCTGCATGACATGCATGATAGGTATGAAAATCAGGTCTGATGGTAAAGCAATAAGTACTCTTAAGGACTGTGCCATCTCTCTTGCCCCAAGGCTAAATGGATTTCCAAGGGTCCAATTGATAGTACATTAGTAGAAGTTCTGGGCCCCATCCCACAACATGTCCCCAGCACTGTGTGTTATTTAAGCACTTAGTGCGTATATCTAGTAATCTAGTGTATCTCTGCCTCTATGATTTCCACTAATCAGCAGATGGATAAATTCCAAAATGCTGCTCAAAAATTGTTTTATCTTTTCTGGGGACAAATTCTGAGAGACAATTCCTACTTTACAGGGGGCCTGACTACCACAAAGGCAATTGCATCTCCCATTGTCTCATGTTCAGTCTTCCAGCTTGGTCCTGAGAAACTGTAATCCCTCCCAGAAAGCAAATTTGCTGCCTGTTGTAGAGACTAACACCAACATTACTGTCTCCCATATCACTACAGAACAGTCTTCCTGACACAGCATCACCTCCCTCCTCTTGTCCTCTGGAAATGCAACATGAGCATCATGGGATAAACTAGAAACAAACTGTTCAGCAGGTGCTCACAGCTTTTGAACAGGTCATCAAATTTTTTTAAGTATCCTA
Source organism: Cricetomys ansorgei (assembly GCA_026225945.1). NCBI lineage: Eukaryota > Metazoa > Chordata > Mammalia > Rodentia > Nesomyidae > Cricetomys > Cricetomys ansorgei. Next base: position 23,592 of record JAMJFZ010000537.1, on the reverse strand, counting down.
AAATAAATGTTTCCAAGTTTAGAAGTGTTTGATATGTCTCAGTATTTCACTCTACAGGAGTCTCTTTTCAGCTGCACACATTCTGCAGAAGCCCAATTTTAGCCATTATTTAAAAGTTCAGGCATCTAATTGGGGTTGGTACAGCACGAACCAGATACAGCTATGAGATTTATTATGTTGCTGATCTTTTTTAAGGGTTCCACTTATTTTTATTGTGCTTATTTTGTATGTCTGTGTGCATGTCTGTGCCTGTAAGTGCAGTGCCTGCAGGGTTCAGAGGAGGCAGTCAGATGCCCTGGGACTGGAGTTACAGTCCACTGTGAGCTATCTGATGTTTGTACTGGCAACCAAACTCAGACCTTCTAGTGGCAAGCAATCTTTATCACTGAGCCATCTATTTCTCCAGGCCCAGTTTTGAGGGTTTTTAAAAATGGATTAATGAATTATAAATTGTTATTCAAAAATATTCATAATATTATTAAGAATTCTTACTATGTAAACTAATGACTATCCAGTCTTCCAAGCTAGAAACCACAATTTTTGATAGGTATATGCCTCGTACTCTCAGTAAATCACCAATAGCAATCCTCTGAATGTTAGATATGGCACTAAAATTCACTTTCCATTAATCTCCATGCTTTAGGCTCTCAGACCGAGTGCAAAGATTTCTCCATGGTCACTAAAATCCTGGAGCATTTCTTACACCAGACAGGAAATCGTTTTTATAAAGAGCAAAGAAAAGTATGCTTCTCCTATTGAACATCTGAACTCTCCAAAGAGTCTGAGATGGAACTGTGATGGCTCATGTGCATGCAAAGATCCTCACAATGATGGCCACCTACCCATCCCTGTCCTCTCACCTTTGAAGTCACTCTGCTTCTGCCACCAGGATGGTTCATCTTTTCTTTCTTTCTTTTTTTTGGGGGGGTGGGGGGAGGAAGTGGGTGAGGGGTTTTTGAGACAGGGTCTCTCTGTTGTAACTCTGGCTATTCTGGAACTCACTCTGTAGTCAAAGCTGGCCTTGAACTCACAGAGATCCTACTGCCTCTGCCTCCTGACTGCTTGGATTAAAAGCATGTGCCACCACCACCCAGGGGATCATCATTTCTTGAGTGTACCAAGACCTTTCAGAGCCCTATTTCTGTATATAAATACTCTTGGGGCTAGAGAGATGGCTTTGCATTTAAGAGTTCCTGCTACTCATCCAGAAGGCATGGGTTTGGTTCCTAGCTCCCATGTTGAGTGGCTCATAACTACTTGTACCTCCAGTTCCAGGGGATCTAGTACCCTGGTCTCTGTAGGTACCACACATGGCATACACAACACAGACATGTACAAGTATAAAGACATATAAATTTTTTTCTTATCTCCAAAATTTGCTTTTGTGCCCCAAACAACTTCCTTTCTACCTTGCTGTGATAGTGAATGATCACTGTCAACATGACGGGATTTTATGGAAATATCCCTCTAGCCAGGCAGTGGTGGCCCACGCCTTTAATCCCAGCACAGAGGCAGGCAAGTCTCTGTGAGTTCGAGGCCAGCCTGGACTACAGAGTGACGTCCAGGATAGCCAGAGTTACAACAGAGAAACCTTGTCTCAAAAGAAAATAGAAAGAAAGAAACGAAAAGAAAGGAATAAAAAAAGAAAGGAAACACACTTCTGAGCATGTCTGTACTGAATTTCTAGATTAAGTTCATTAAAGTGGGGCAACACCCACTGAATGTGGAGCAAATCCTTCCATGGAGGAAGGGAAGCTGAATAAAAGGGTAAAAGCAATCCAAGCATTAGCATTCACTACTCTGCCTCCCACTGAGTACAGTGTGAGCAGCTGCTTCCTGCCACCATGCTGTTCCCACCATGATGGGCTGCTTCCTGAAACCATTATCCAAAACCAATTCCTCCTTAACTTGCCTTTGTCTGATACTTTATTACAGAAACCAGAAAAGTAGTTGATTCTCTGACAAGCTCCCAATTGACCCACAAGTGCATAAGTACAAAGGCCCATCCTTCTTAGCGTATATTCCATCCCCTGCCCAGTTGTGACATAGAGCACTCTATAGTATCTGCTCTGTTATTTCACTGTGAAAACTGTCTCTCTCTGTAACAGGATACTTGTAAGAAGTCATTGTTATTTTGGTTTCTTTAAAAACACAAAATGGCATTTGGACTAGGTTTGTGTTCCCATCCCAGGAGTGGTGGATGATTATGCGTTAAACTTGAAATGCTCGATGCTGGTGGCTATAATTTAGTCAGGTGCAGTTGTTTTGCCATGTGTAACTTGTTTTTAGGATTGTGGGCTGTTTAAATTTATTGGAACTTATGTTAGCAGTATATAAGCATTGAAGCTGGAGACCAGGTGGTTGGTGGGCGGTTGGTTGGTTGGTTCATCAGTCATTGGTTGATTGATTATTGCATAGAAGAACATCAATTAGAGAGGTTGGGTTTGCAAATAGTGAGCTCAAATCCTAGTCTGGCTCACTGTCAGTTTTTTCTCTCCAAGCTTAGGGCTATGAAGGTTTCTACCTTTCTCTCTTTATCAAGGCAGCCTATGAAAGCGGTGAAGAGTCCCTTTCTATCCTTCTTTTCTTTTTTCCTAAATTGATGGTAAAAGATTACAGTCTACTACAACATCTCTTCTCCCATGCACTGAAATAAAAATTCTCAAGACCTGGGCTATATATTATTCTTAAATGTCCCTGGATGCTGGGTACTGCACCAGTCCCTTCAGAATCACACTAGAAAGAATCATAGACTTCTCATCATATTGATGAGGAATGCAGACCAATATAAGACAAATGATCTGTCCACTTTTTAAATAGTCAGCAGCACACCCTACAGCAAGTTAAATGTGAGCTAGGCATGGTGAGAAAAGCTTGCTAAGGAAAGGGCTTCAGCCGAATGTAACAGATCCCAAACTGAAAGACAATGGCTGGGGCCCTGGCTAGATAGAGAATAAACACATTTGTGATAATTAAGAACTTTGGTAAAGGGTTAATGGTATTAGTACTCTATCCTTTTGCCCTGGATATTATAAATTCTCTAATGAGAAACTCTATCTATCCTCTCTTCCATCAATATATCACCTTTTACACTTGAAAACTTAGTATGTTTACCAGGGACCCCAGGAATCCCAGATGGAAGCTGACCTTCAAAACCTGGAAGGAAAAAAAAATATATCTACCGTATGTATTAAAGAACAGACTTCACCCTAAATGTACATAAGGAGTGGTGCAGAGACATAGAACTCTATAAGCAAGGGCTGAAAGACAATGCTAGGCTAAGATTTTCGCTGGCCTTTCCATAAAATATCTGAGATCTTTTTCTACTTATAAATGAAGGACATTTAAAATGGAATGTCAACTCTGGTTCATGCTGGAAAAAAGCTGTCTCTCAATCTTAGGCTCAGTGAATAGCATTGCATTTTGTTTTGCTGTGAACAAATGCCTAATGAGCAGTTCAAGGGAAAAAAGGCTTATTTGGGCTCATGGTTCTGGGGATGTAGTACAACCTGATGGTCAGGTGCAGAGGCAGGACTGGATCCTTTCTGCGGTACAGGGACCTGGAACTCTTGTTCATGCCTAGGCTATTGAAACAGAACTCAGGGAGAAAAGGAGTCAGTCAATAATCTTCAAACCCCACCTGTACAATTACACCTATCAGCCAGAACCCATGTCCAGAAGATTTCATAGCTTCCCAAAATACCACTACCAGCAGGGAAACAAAAGTTCAAACATAGGAGCCTGTGGAGACATTCCACATTCAAACTATTAATAGTGGTTTTGTTGTTGTTGTTGTTGTTGTTTTCATTGCTGTTGTTGTTGCTGTTTCCAAGGGAAGTCCTAGCTAACACACTCTTGGGTCCCATCAGCACCAGGAGTTCTGAGCCAGCCAGATCAATATAAGGAGACTATAGTTCATATCATGAACATTTTGTCATACTACCAGAGCTTTGATAGTAAGATCTAGTTCTGATTCTAAATTCTTGCCAGCACTAAAAGATAATGTCATGCACAGAAACAGGAAAGACTATCTTATGGACTTTTTGAGCCAAAACTTGGGAGATAAATTCCTAGTCTGGCTCTATCTTGGTCAAAATGATGTCACAAGTTATAGAAAGGAATAAACCAAAGCCAGGAAATAAGCACATGGAGATGGAACTTTCCTCCAGTTATCAGGCTTACAGAAACAATGAACACCAAGGAAATAGAATTTCCCCAAGTCTCATGAGGGAAGCAGGGAAAGCATGAAGTCCAGGTGATATCCATAGTGGGAGGCAGGGGTTTCCCCATGAAAAGATTTCACAGAGTACTGACTTGTTAGACCGCTTTGCAGGAGAGACTAGGGCTGAGCCAATGAGAGTCAATGGTGGGTAGACCACACCTAGACTAGGGTGTTTAGTTATGCATATGCCCTGCCTTCTATTAAACCTAAGCTTCATGTTATTATCCCAAAGATGAAGGTGGATTTGGGATGAGGGATCACTAGTCCTGATTATTTTATCTTCTTCCCAGTGTGGTCACATTAAGCAAACTCCAATTTAGGGCATGAAGCAATTGGATAAACCTTCTTCAGTGGTGGTGTCAAGGTCTGGGCTTATATTCTAAAGACTCCAGTTAACAGAGAGTCTTTCTTTTGTCCTCAGCATCCCTGCAAAATTAAGGCTAGCTCAATGCCTACAACAAATGATTATCTTAAGCAAAATGAAATATTAGAGGAAACTGCATTCACAATTTTCTAAGACTAACACCCTCAAAATTCAGTATTCATACTCCAGAGCTAACATTTCTCAGAGGTGTGAGGTGAAGATGAGGTTTAACAATTTGTTCAGGAGAGCATGCAGGAAACAGAAGTAGTGCGTGCATTAGAGCTAACTGTTGGGTCTCTTCATAGAAAAAAATACTAAACTTAAAACTTAGCATTAAAGCTTGTCTGCAACTATTTATAGCACAGAAAGCAACTGAAACTAAGATTAAGATCTGTGAGAAGTCTACTTCTCACATCAGATTCCAGAGTAGGTGCTTAGATTGGGGATCGTCTCAAAAGTTGGAAGAAATCTAGCACGGGATGACTATAGTTATCATCATAGGTTAAAAATGAGATATTCCCTCACATGCAACCATTTCACATACAGAGCTCAACTATAACTTGAAAGAATAAAACAGAAATTCTGAATAAGATTTTTCTAAATCAACAATTGTGAACCAGGTACAAAATTATAGCATTCATGTATTTCCTACCATGGGGTGGACAGTTAGAGCATGTTTTTCTACCTTATACTATTTTCTAAAGCTGGGAATAAAAGCAAGATCCTCTTACAACTTGTCCCTTGGCCTTTGAACAGACTTCTTAAACACTAACACATTGGTATGCGCAACCTGTAACAGTTATCCTAAAAAACTCTCAAAGACTACTGCAAGACAGGTGTTGCATTGCTTAACAGCCTGAGATCCAATCACTTCTCTGCTGATCGTTATGATCAGTTTCCTCCCCTCTAAACAAAACCTCAGCAATACCTCCAATGGGTGCTCTAAGGCCCAGATGACACAGGTGAAGAACACAGTATAAGAGCTCAAGAAATGGTTATTATAGTTACTAAAAGAGACATCAGAGATGAGTTTGCTTGACTTTTACCAGTGAGGTCACAGTGTGAGCAAAAGAATTTAAAAATAGTAGCAACTCTGGGGCCAGTGTGCTAGAAAGTGTCTATACTACATCATTTGGGAATTGTAGTAGGAAGATCAAGGGACTGAGTTTTAGGGCAGCCTGGGCTGTATAGAAAGACTCACGTAAACAACCAACAAACAAACAAAAAATATCCTATTATGGAACTCCATACATTTGCTGTACTTTAGTTTGTCATAATTAAATGTCAATGTAATCCCCGTTAAAACCTGACCCAAAAAGACTATAAACAAGATATGCTTTCCTTATGTATTTTGCTTGACCTTAACTTTGTCAAACTGTCCTCATGCTTGCTGACAATTTCTTAGTTACGGCTGAGAATCTGGGATAGGCAGAAGTCTTGTTTCATTGGTACTCATTTTATCCCTTTGTATGGAGAGAGTAGCTGGTACCCATCTGTGCTATTGTTGATTACATTTAATGGATGGTTAGCCTCAAAGTTTCCCTTGAAGTCCACACTATCTGTGAATATCAGTGGCCTTTGTTCTGTGTCTTGATATCACCTGCAGTACAGCCCTGTGTTCCTTAAAGGAGAAAAGTACCCCAGTACAGTTCAATCCTGTAGCAAGTTCAACGTGATTAAATGTCTCAGTTAAAAGGAAGGTATGTTTGTTTCACTTACCAAGGGACATGGGCAGACTGCCCCACAGAAAAGGATAAAGACAAGTTTTCCAATATTAGAATTTATATACATTCAAATTGTTTCCCCTAGCCTTGCTGTAGCCTTTAAAAATATCCTTTTTTATGTACATGATGAAAAAAACAATGAATTTTATTATCTTGCAAAATGTGTAAAGCTTCATTTCTCTCCAGTTTTATGAAGTGCTTTAAGTATTTTGTTTAAAAAAGTAAAAACTTTAGTTTTCTAGTAAATTTCACAGTGACGAAAATTTTAAATGTCTTCCAATAACTTTGTAAATTAGAAATGAACAACATTCAGAGAATTCCCCTTGCATAATTTGAAATGACCAGCAGAGGGCAGAGCTAAGGCTATGATACCCGACTCCCTGTACAGGAATGAAGAAATGTCCAAAATGAAGCCAAGATCTATTTTTGACTGAAGTTTAGCACCTCAGTTGCCACATTTGAGAGCTTAGAGACCAGCCAAAAAACAGTTTTCAATTTAATACTCTCTTCAGCACAAACTGGGGATACAGGAATGAGCAATGCAATAAAATGATGTAATATAATAACATTGAATGAACAGAAATGAAATAATGTAGCATTATTAGTCTCTTTCTCATTTTATGCATATTCACAGGTACAATTAAATCACTTCAAATCAAATTATATTCAATATATGTGATACGAAATTTTGAAAATCTGTAAAAAGCATAAGGAGATTATATATATATATATGTGTGTGTGTGTGTGTGTGTGTATATATATATATATATATATATATATATATATATATGCACATTATATAACATTCTCATATTTTTCATTGTGAGTCTGGCCTTTAATGGCTAAGTCATCTCTCCAGCCTTTTATAAAATTTTTAATCTAGAATATATATCCTATAGACAAAATTATTACAAAGGTCTTTAACATTTTTTCTAGGATTGTTTGCTACATAGCATCCTGAGATCTGACTCTTAGACAGTGTTCAGAAGTCTCTTTCTCTGGTTATCAATAATATTATTGAAACACTACACATATTTGGCAAGACACAAACTAGTTTCAGTGTCAGAACTTTTCAGTCCATTATAATCTCAACTTAGAGAGTTTGGTCATGAACTTGGCAGTTTTGGGGGGTTGTTTTTATTTTTTTTCATTTTGGGGAGAGAATTCCCTCTGCTCACACCCCTAGATGAGTCAGCAGAACCCCCAGAACAACCCAATGAATGGCTTCATGAAAAGTATGAGAAAGCAGTAGCCACATTGGACCCCAGGATTCCTAGTTTAGGCTCCAAACCAAGCTGTGTCTGCCACTCTGACCTACACCCAAAGTTCTCCGTTTCCAAATAGATAATCCAAGTTCCACTCCATCAGCTGAACCCGAATTCCACTCCTTCAACTGAACCCAAAATGCACACCTTCAGCTGAACCGAGAGTCCACTCCACCTGAGCCTAAAGTCCACTCATTTATCTAAACCAAAACATCAATTCTATTGACTATTTAATTGTGATAGTTTATGACCCCACCACATTGAAAATTAACCACTTCCTGTATAGGCAAATATCTTTAAATAGTTCAAACAGAAAAATCCTTACAGTACCCTGAGAGGTCTGATAGTTTGAACTAGTCAATATCATAAATTAAAAACCTTTGTCATCAAACAGGCTGTACCCTGTCCCAAGTTACTGCATGCTATGCGAAACAACGGCATTTATTTATTTATTCATCATTAATTGTTCTTCTTTGTGTGTGCTACATAACTGTTCCTGTAGGAATGCATATGTGTGCATGGAAAGGAAAGCAAAGTCTACCTAGGGTGTCTTTATTGATCACCATCTACCTTATTTCTATTAGTTATTTATTTAGACAGTGTTTCTCACTGAACCTGGAGCTCACTGATTCAGCTAGGCCAGTCCATAAGTTTCAGGGATCTGGAATGGCCGTCTCCATTTTTCCACCCTCACCCCTGGTTCTAAGGTTTTAGACACAATGTTACACCCAATTTTCTATGTGAGTGCTGGGATTCTGAACTCAGGTCCTCTTAGTTACTGATCTAAGTTAGCATAGAAAATGATAGGTTTCAGGATTTATTTTCATTCATATGTGTCATTACACCTTAAAACAGGGGCTTTTAGCTTGTGACTTACTAATGCATGATTCTGTTTCACCTGACTCCACTTTGAATGCTTATCCTGAAAGCAGGACTCTGCACTTTCACTGTGTGAGGAAGCAACCAACACTGATTCAGCACAGAGCAGACTGAGAACTTACTCAGACAACTGGAAGTTATCTCCTATGTACTTAAGTAAATGGGGAACACATGGGCTCAATAATGCAACAAAAACACAGCAGCAAAAACAGGCCCATGAACTTAAAAAACAGACTAGACCCACAAAGGATGAGACCCTCTCACCCAATCACAAAAAGTAGGAAGCCTAACATTAGGCACAGTGGCACTGATGAACCTGTTCCAGAATTCACAGGCTAAGACCTCCTGATTGTCCCCAGGACTTGAGCTCTACATTGTCTGTATTGATCCATGGACCTACTCAGATGACTATCCACTGTGAGCAGACTGAGCCTATGAGCCTCACCTGGACTTACCTGTCTACTAATCTTCTTATAACTGTGTCAGCTCTGCACGTCTCCAGCAGCCTCCAAGGTGAGTTCCTGGATATCTTCTCTAGCCACCAACAATAACTCTTTCCAAATCTTATTGGTTCTGTGCCTTTCCCTCCACTAAGGCATCTCTGAACACCTCAGTATCTTTAACCAGTTAGCAGCCATTTTATAACTATCTATTGCTGTGTGAAGCATAGTATGTGAGCTGAGAGTTAACATTATAATTAAGATTAGAATGAAAGAACTTGTAATGGCCAATAGCCATGCGATCAAGGAAAATAGGGGTTACATGGTAAATAGCAAAACCAAGGAAATACACATGGTTTGGGAATTTATTGGTATTCAACAAATCCTGAATTTATGGAAAGACACAAACATAAACTCATCGATGTATCTGACACAGCACATTCATGTCAGTATGCAAAGCAGAGGAGAAATGTCCTGGAAGCATTCAGCTAGGAAGCTGTTACACCTCCCCTGTTCTGCACACAAAATTCTAAAGCATCAGAAAGATACATAGCACTGAATGCGTGGTTGGGGCTACAGTAGATACTAAGCAGGACAAAGTCCCTGAGTTTAAACCCCAGCACCAAAAACACAGACAAAATTCACTAACAGAAAAGTCACTACTCTTATGAAAACAGCAGACACCAGCAATCATTTAGAGAATATGCACCCAGAGGAAAGAAACATCTTTGTTTCAGCACTTTATAGACCTGTGAGTGGCAAATCAAGAGATGGCCAGAGCTTCACAAACACCACTGGAGGAATTTGTGCTGACACTGGACTTCAATTAGGAGTGGCAGGATCACAAGTTTCCTGTGCTTCAATTTCTCCTATAAAGAATACACTCCTCATCATGATCATTATGAGGACTAAGTGAATATTTTAAGGTATATTAGGAAAGCCTGGCATGGCTTAATCTGCTTTTAAAGATGGAAGACTGTTGTTAGCACCAAGGGCTAGCAAGGCAGTTCAGTACAGCACAAGACTAGCATTTCTGAATCCCTGGATTCAAAGCAAATAGAAAAGCACCAAACAAGGAACTGACAGTGACTTGAAGCCTGGCTACTGCCTGAAATGAGTCAAAGTGAGCAAATAATTCACACTCTGCAGAAGAAAAGGCATTAGAGGAGGTAGACATGACCTCTCTGCTTCCTGATCCACCTAGTGGTGAGCAGTCAGCCTTGCAAGCTTGATGCTATGCTGGAAGCCATGACCCTGCCTCGCTGCCACCATGCTGTATCCTCTCTCTATAGGAGCAAACCCAAGTATAAACCCTTCTTCCTGTAAGTCGCGTCTTGTCAGGGTGTTTTATCACAGCAACAAGAAAACTAGCTAATATGCTCATAAAAAGCCAACCTGAGATCAGTTGAATGATTTCTCTTCGCCAGACACAGTACCAAGCCAGAAACAATATCTGCCACTTTCTCTGGCTCTCCAAGAGCACTTTTTTTCTAATTCTATTCAGTCTCATTCCAAATTTTATAATATTCTAAATGAGAGATCTTCTATATATGTCCTACACATCAAACCTCATGTAAGCCTTCACAGACTCCTAATTCACAGAAAATGGAGTTATGCAGCCCTCACTCAGCTTCCAGACAGGAATATCAGAAGGCTAAATGCATCTGTGCCCTTCTTTCTGCTCCCCCAACCCCACACAAGTTCATGTTCTTCTGTAAATGTACATCTGAATTCATATCTCTTCCCATTTGTCTCTTCATTACTAAATGCTACCGATCTTGAACATTAATCTCCTCAGTCTTTAACCTTCCGTCCTCTGTTCAGTCCCCTCCCCCTTCACCCACCATCACCTTGTCTTCCATCAGCCTCTAAACACATGTGAACACTCCTTCTCTCTAAAGCAAATCAAAGCTCTCCCTCAGCTTCCCTGCTTGTAAACTGCCCTAAGTTTCTTTGTAATAAATATTTTGTGATCACATATGATTAGGGAGAGAAAAGTCCAACTCGTTGAATAAATTCACCTTCTAAATATTACCTGAGTAAGCACCAGGAGCCAAACTGCAACCTGAAAGTCATGGTCTAAGCAGCTGTCCTCTGCCAGTGCCATGTGTAAACGGAAGTTTTATTAGGCAACAGGGCCACATTTATAGACTGTATTGTCTGTGTGATCCACACCAAAGCAGAACTTAGTGGCCTGAAAAAGTCTGTAAGACAGTTACTAAATTCTAAAATACCACCTACCTGGCTCTTTACATAAAACCTTTGTTATTCCCTGATCTAAACAATATAAATGTAAAAAAAAAATAAGTCTTCCATGTTTCCTAAGTCCACTAAGGATTAGGAAGGGAGTCTGTAAGCTTCTGACGGGGTCATTGTATTCTCAGTGCAAAACACCTTCCCTGTGTCCTGATTCCACCCTGCAGTGGAAGCCCAGTAGCGGCATGAGAAATGAAGGGCATGAGAAAGATATTTCCTTAACACAGAAAGGATGGGTGTTCTGGGCATACCCAGCCAAAAGAAACAAAAGAAAAGTCATGACCAAAGAATTTGGCTAAACCACACATTTTAATAAACATTCATTACTCACAATCAGGATGAACTGGGAACCACCACACACTGTGTCCCAAACGGGTGATTCAAAGTACAAGTTCCGGAAGCTAAAGTGTGTATCTGAAACAGCATGATCCTCTCAAATGAGCAAACACACAGAAAGCTTGTCATTGCCTTAAAAGGGTATCCCAAATGTGTTTTTTTAAAGATTTCTGTTGTAAAAAAAAAGTTCAGTTAGCGTACAGAATAATGAGCTTCATTATGACACAGCTACGTATCACTGAGCTACATGTCATTGTACTTTGCCCAAATCCAACCCTTATCGCTTTTCCTCAGTAGACCCTGCCTTTCCCACTATTGTTGTTACCCTCCCTCCCCAGAGCCCCTTCTACCTCTGTGTCTCATGTGTTTATATAATATTTTGTATATTTGATACATTGTATCACATGAGAGACAATGTCTTTCTGTCCTGTGTGACTCTCTCTTCAGCCCGCCCATGCCTTTATACTCCTTTCTCTTTGCATACACTTCCCTTCCACTTTCCGCTTTTAATGCTCCATTGTGTAAACTTCAGTGAACTCATAGTTGGGGGCATTTCTCTATCCACAGCAGTACTGAAGGCAGCATCTGTACTGAGCACAGAACACGGTCATTAAAAGGTATAACAGCAATTGCCATTACTATATTCACAATACTTTTTGTTGTTGCTATTCTGGGATTGAACCTACTAATTGCTCAAAAAAAGCACCTGTATAGGATATTTCACATTTAAACATGAGATTGAAATAGGGTGCCATACACTGCTGGGTGCATCTACCTCTTCTGACATGTTAAAGGGAAGTAGGCCACAAAGTATAGCTATGTGTGAAGCCAGGCTGCTTCATATGATCACCTATGTCATCAGGCCACATGTTCTTTGGATGCATGGGAGTCCACACATATCAGTCATGTGTACTACCACTGAGTCACTGTCTTTACCCTGCTGTAATACTTTAGATTGATAATAATGGAGGTTAAAGAAATCACAGACTTCCCCTTCTTACATAAGATTAATAAAACAGCATATTTTAGAACTTTGTTAAACCATGTACCTGTTCAAAATATTCTCTTCTTTTCTTTCCTTCTTGTCTTCTTTCTTTTCTATAAGATGGGGTCTCACACTGTAACCCAGCTAGACTGAACTCACACTATAGCTCAGACAGGCCCCAAATACATGGCAATCCTTCGCAGATTCCTGGGACTTCAGGCATGAACCACCACTCTTAGCAAAATAAAATTCTTATCCATGATAATCTCAGAAGTATGCTTGATGATACGTAAGGCCTAACACATGTCTGAAAATGTACATACAAATGACTACAGGATCTAGTCATATAAGCAGTACTGAGTGGTAGCAGGATTAATTATAAGGCATAAGCCACCACCTCCGGGCCTGACATCCTCTTCTGATGCCTCAAGCATCTATCTGCACTCAAGTTCACACACCCAGTCAAAGATGTATATATACACATAATTCAAAATAAAATCTTTTCAAAAAAAGTAAAATTTCACTTACAAGGTCAGATTAAAGAAGCAATCACTAAGTGATATGATGAAGAAAAGAGCATGACAAAGATTAGACTCCAGTCCAAAGACATAAGGGTTTGAAGATGTCAGGAATCACACAGGAACTGATGGGACAACTAAAACATGCAGAGAAACAGAAGACAAGTGCAGTACAAGGGAGTGACCAGCACATGGCTCCAGCAAGTAGCTCCAGCCATGGCATCTTGTCAGGGGGAGGAGACACAGAAGCCTCATCCACAAGAAAAACCAGGTGGCCCATTGAAAAGGCTGCCAGTACTGCCCAGAGGATAAGACCAGAATTCTTGAAAGCCTTAAATCAGTGTGAAGATTAATTGGATCAGTGGCACCTCCTGTGTGAAAAGTCAACATTTAAGATAAGATCCATATTACCATTCTCCATGCTTGACATGGCTATGGCTAGGCAACACATTGAGAAAAAACCTGTTGTTTAAGTCTGAGCTACCCTTGAAGCCTACTAAAGAGGAGAGATCACTAGTCTGAGGAGTGGGGTCAACCTGCCACAACTCCAGAGTGAGGGAGGGCTGAAGAGGAGTCCCTAAGAGAGTGATGTCAAGAAGTTCAGATGGTATAAAGTGAGCACAACAACAGTGAAAGGTAGGCAGATGTTCAGTAGTCCTGCTGTTGGTGGCTAGGAGCTGAACTTACCAGTGTGGAGCCTCGTTGAACTCAGAATCACAGAATGAGGTCAGCACTGGACCAATCTCTGGAGCCAACTGTCTTCTGTGATCTTCAGGGATGGTGGGAAGAATTCTGAAGCTCCAGCAGAATCTGACTTCCATAGCCTCTATTCTATAGCTTTGACTTAATGATGAGTGGTGATTGAAACCATGGAGACTGGTCCTCCTGAACAGATCTCAGCACTGTGTTGATATACTCTGGAGATGAAATGGTAGCAGAACTTGTTTCACCCACAGGCTGCAAGCTAAGTGTGGCCAGCAGAGGCTCCACGTACACACTTGTTTACTGAGCTCTGCCCCATGGTCATTGGTAGTATATTGACTATCAATAAGTTAGTGTACTTCTCTATCTAATTTATGCTTGTGTTGACCTTATTTCAGTGGTTTTCTTGCTCCTCTCCCAGTGGTTCTGGGGATTCAGTTCTCAACAGCAGGCTGCTCACTAGGAAGATCACTAAATAAAAATGGAAGTGAAGGCCAAATCAACTGATAAACAAATCACCACTCAGAAGCATGAGAAACAAGAACTGAGGATGTGGCTCTGTGGCAGAAGACTTGCTTAGCATGTATTTTATATGGCCCTAAATTCTATCATCAATAGAAAAAGAAAAACAAAATACAACAAATGAAGAAAGAAAATCCATCCAAGGAAATGATGTAAAACTTCCAAATCACAATTATGCTCCAACAAATGGATTCCTATACTCTGGAAAATCTCATTTCATCTCCAGGACCTTATCAATGAAACATAACCTGTAGTCATTTGAAAATGTCAACCAATCAGGAATGGGCATGGGTGAGTTCCTTCATGCACATAAAACTGACCCAAATTAGGACCAAGCCGACTTGTACACATACTTCCATAAGAATACCAGATGGGGATCCTAGGTAGTATCTTTGTCTCTGCTGTTCTTGTTTTGTCCTTTATGAGTTCATGATCACTATGTACCAAAGGATACATCTTCCTGGACTTTCACATTTTGCTTTCTTTCCTTCATAATTGTGAATAAATAATTTGTAATTATTTATTCTTAAGACATGGTCTTACTACATAACCTACACTGGTTCTGAACTCATGAATCCTCTAGCACAGCCTCTTTAGTGCTGGAATTACAGAATGCCTTAAATACTTTTCTATTGCTATGAAGACACCATGGCCAAGGCAATGTATAAAAGAAAGCATTTAATTGGAGGCTTGCTTATAGTTTCAGAGAGTGAGTCCATGATTACCATGGCGGGGGTATGGCAGCAGGCCAGCAGGCAACAGTGCAGGAGTAGTAGCTAAGACCCTGCATGCTGAGAAAACAGCCATTGGGCAGAAAGAGAAAGAAAATTCTAGCTGAGAATGGCTTTTAAAACCTCAAAGCCCACCCCCAGTGACCCTCACCTCCTAATCCTTTCCAAGCAGCTTCACCATCTGGAGACCAAGCATTCAATATATGAACCTATGGGGACCATTCTCTTTCAAAACACCACAGAGGCCATTGCCCTGTACCCATAGCTCTCTCCTACCTCTTTTTGGTTGTTGCTTAATAAAGCTTTCCTTTTTACTAGAATTATTTATGTCAATTAATTATGTCAATTTTATTGACATTTGGCCTGTAGGATAAATTCCCTTAGTATTTGTAAGTGAGTTAACAATGATACTGAAAACTAGGTGTGTTTTTTTTTAACCATGTACTGTGAGGGTTGGAAGTAATGTCCTTTATATTTTCTACAACACTAGAAATCAAAATCAGCCCTTAAAAGGTTCAGGATAA
The DNA here is from genome assembly GCA_026225945.1 of Cricetomys ansorgei. NCBI lineage: Eukaryota > Metazoa > Chordata > Mammalia > Rodentia > Nesomyidae > Cricetomys > Cricetomys ansorgei. Next base: position 8,124 of record JAMJFZ010000537.1, on the reverse strand, counting down.
CAAAAGACTAACATCAGAAATCTTTAGCTGAAGTAGGTCAATTCATGAACCACATCATTAAGATCCTCATATCAAAAAATACAGGCATTTTAATGTAGAAACATGCATGGGTAGAATGCTGTTACAAAAATTAGGGACAGGAAGAGTGGCAACTACAAGCCTAATCCTACTGGGTTCCATCTTGAAAAGAACTGTCTCTGGGAGAATTGTTGGTTGAAAATGTTCACAACAACTCTTTTCTGGAAATCAGCAGAGAGACTAATTATCAGAAATATCTCTCCCCAGAGCCCAGCACATTTCTTCCCATCTTCTACTGATGCTTCACCTCAGTCTTCATATCCTTCACTCTGTACTCAGTAAGCCATGGTGCTGTTTCTGATCTGCTATGTTAGAATATGGAACATTTCCCATGAGAGCTCCTTCAATTTCCTCTCTGTGTTCAGTTGGTGTGGGGACTAGAGAAGCCGTACACAGCCAAGCAACACCTCAAGGAGGAAAATAATCACTTCAAGCTGGGGAATGAAATCTTTATTTTGTATGTTTGTTTTTACTTCATGTGACACGTAGCTACCTTCCAAGACAGCGTGGCTAAAGAAGTCTTCCTGATCCCTCCAACACCAGGGTGGAGGAAGGTGACACATGGAAAATAACCAGTTTAACTTAAAAAGAGAAAGGAAAAGAGTGTGGCTCATTGGCAGATCTCTTTCCTAGCACATTTGGTGACCTGAGTTTATCCCATAGCATCACAATAATAAATAAATATAAAACCTTTTAAATGAAGGGATGGGGCTATCCTGTTCTTTTCAGTTTATTCCAATTTTGTATTTCCTGAGTGAAAAGATTTTCTAGTTCTGAGCTTTAGTGAGGAAGATAAAGTTAATTTGATAACAGTTTTCGTAGAAAGCAAGTGCTAGACTGTTACATGAACTCCTAGGACACTATGAGCAAATTTACATTCACATCTATTCTCTCCACTAGAGAAAAAATGACATATTGAAATAACAATTCCATGGAAGTTCAATGGCAAATCAATGGCCTTATTGTGCTTACTTACGGAGCAATGGGAAGGATGCTACATACAGTAGGGTGGATGACTCCCCAAACAGTTATATCACTGAATAGTCTCACTCCAGCCTAGATGACAATTCCCCCACAACTGCAGAGATGCAGTCCCCTGACCCTTCAGTTAAACTGGCACACACCATATACTCTAGGAACTCCCAGAATATTCTTCAAGACCATGAGAAGCTTGGACCAGAATTACATAATGCTGAGATGAGCGGCTGGAATCTCAGGTGAGAATAAACCAGCCCACCCCTCCCTCCTTCTTCTATGAGGGACTATCAACAGGCTAGACCTTGTAAATAGTCACAGCTGCTCTGATGAAGATGTTAACGGCTATAATAATTAAATAATAGGATACAACATAGACACAGTGTTTCCCTCTAAATGTATTGTGTTTACCATATCTCAAAATTTCCATATTGATATCTACCATAATATAGCTCTAAAGCATATTACACTGTAGTCATCATGTTCTGTCTCAAGAATCACACAGCTCCCACAGAGAAGAGAGGGAAAATTTTAAATTATGTAATTCTTTGCACAGGAGAAAAAGGTCTATCTAGAAGTGATTGGCTGCCATGTCAATAAAAAAGGCTCATAATAAAAATAAATAAATAAATCTTAAAGAAGGTTCTCAAGTCATTATGTAGAATTTTTGTCACAGATCAGAACTGAGATCTCAGAATGTTTTATGAGATTTATTCTGCTCATACTAAAGGGAGATGGGGAAAGACCACAAGTTAGGATTGGGAAACAGGAGGAAGAAGAAGGCACCAAGAATAGACCTTTTGATATTTATGATCATCTTTTCATACTCTTTGGTTCTGGGAACAAAGCCTTACTATTTAGCTCAGGTTGACCCTGAAACTCTTGATCCTCCTGCATCAGCCTCCCAGGTGCTGGGATCATGGGCCTGAGCCACCACACCTAGTTCTATGACCAGCTTTTGACTTTGGCCTCTATTCACATTCTCTGTATTTTGAGGTACATTTGGCAATAATGGAACAAATGTAGTTTGTGAATCAGAATTCAATGTACTGAAATACTGGATTACTGGGCTGTACACAAGAGATCCAACCAGACCTCCCAGCTTCGCATGATGAGAGATGTACATATATAGGAATCCCTGCCTGTCTGAGCTTTAAATGCATTCTTCTCAGAAGCATGCCACACATACACCACATACCTGAGGAAGTTAATAACACTCTGGCTTGAAGACACCAGTCCAGAAGCGCTGATATTCATGATAAGTTATGAATATGCCTTTTGCCTTTTGAGTTCCACACTATTAACTCTTGTGAATGGGGGGCCTGGGTAAGGGCAGATGCTGCTGTTCCTTGTCAATGTTTAGTGCATGAATGAGTTGGGGAAACACTCACAAAGCATTCTAGTCCCCATGGAAACCTGTGACCCACTGGGACCAGTATTTTGCCCTGTGGTGCTGCTTCTGAAGGAATGTCTGTGACCTGTACGTAAATACTGATATGTGAGCTGTAGTTCAATGAGAAACACTTGCCTATGCACATTCAATCTCTGCCAAAGAGGAAAATTCTGAGTGATCTTAAAATCATCCCTGATTAGAGTAGGTTAGAAAGCTACTAAGGACTATTTATTTAAAAAAAAGAGTTAGGGGGAGGTTTGCCAACTATATTTAATGCCCTAATCTAAAGACAAGTGTAGAAATAGACAAGCTGGGCTCTGAGTGACCCAGGGGAGGCAGACTTGCGTCCCATGTTGTTTTTAAACTACAGGGCAATTGGGCAGATACACATCACAGCTGCTACTCTGACAACAGTCTATCCCACAGACAGAAGCAGATTCTCCTACTTACATCAAATGGAGCTGAACTTGACCCAGCATTCTGATTACATGGTTCCCTGAAGCAGTCACTAAAAGGAAGTAGAAGGCCCATGGCAATGATCCATGAGTAGAATTATTCTGCTTCTTCTGGAGGCCCTTTCTCCTGCTGGCTGAATAGTTTCTCCAACAGAGTCCGCCCTGCGTATGAAACACAGTCATTAGATGGGGGTTGGCAGATCACCTGCTCAGAACTCTCCAGAGAGAGGGCAGTAAACATCACCAGTGAGCAACAATCTCCAAGGCTATTTGTGTGCAGAAAGGAGCCTAATGAACGAAAGTGCAGTGTGAGGCCAAACACCACTCAGGAAAGAGCAGCAGACATCTGCTCTCTCAGGCTCCCTAATATCTCTTGCCTCAGAAGAGAATGGTCTCTATTACTGTGTCGAGCATCCCGACAGAATGAGTCATTGACGGGGAGTGGGACCAGCCTGTCCCCCTCGGGGCTGAGCGGGATGGTGAGTATCGAAGGCCTGACCACTCCCCCACCGGGAGAAAAGACACACACCGAGCTGGGAAAACTGTGGAAGCAGAAACTCATTTTACTGAAGAAGTCAGCCCCTTAAATAGGCCGAGGGAGAGGGGGCGGTACATGGGATGGGGTGAGCTTACATAGGAGGGAGGAGTAAAGTGGTGTGAGAGCCGGGGGCCAGTGGAGTTCTGTTACGTGGCAGTTGCTAGGCAGAGCCGGCTATGCTGAGTCACCGCTATGCAGAAGAAAGACAGGTCTCAGAAATCGGGCCTGCTTGTTCTCAGACAATAGGCCTCATATGGCCCAACATGACTGACTATACATTCTCCATCTGAAAGGAACCTCCAACCATTTGAGATTTAATTAACTCCTTTTTATTTTCCCTCTGGAGGAGGATTCTTTGAAGAAGCAGTGAGTAACCCAAAGTGCCACAACCATTTGGGCCTAGAAACATCAGAGACTGACATTGACCCTCTCAGACCCAGTACTAGGGAAAGGCAGAGAGAGAGGCACAGACAAAGGTATCAGCCCTTAAAACAGGCAATAAATTTGACCAGAAAATAGAAGTCATCCTGAGGAGGAAAAAGATAAAAATGTTTTCACCTATGTGTGAGGCCTGGAAAGATGGCTCAACAGTCAAGAGAACTTGCTGCTTTTCCAGAAGGCCCTGGTTCTGTTTCCAGAATTCACAGTGGCTCAAAACTACCCATTGCTCCAGTTCCAGGGAATCCTTTTCTGGCAGGCACTGACACATGTGATATACACATGCAGGCAAAACACTCCCACATATAAGATAAAGTAAATTAAGTCTAAAGAATTTTTAAAACAGGAAACAGCTCTACAGCAGGACTACATTAAGTGCTTTGTTTTTTCTCCAGAGAAGACAAGTACGACTAAGGAGGGAGAATACAGCAGAGAGGGAGGTTCCAGAGGCATCAAGACAGGCAAGTGGCAAGGTACTAGAACAAACATCTGTGGCCTGCTCAGAAATAAACTGCACATCTATATTACACTCTCTCCCTGCAAGGTTCAGGGAACATTGAAGAAGAGGCACAAAGCCTATAAGAGTCAGAGGTCTGGAGGGCTGGAGTGAATCATGTCATGTAGTCATGACAATAGGGGACTGCTGTGCTCAAGAACCCACACAGCTGTGGCTGCCTGCATAACACCAAGCCAGTCAACATTCCAGCACTGGCAGGGAGGTACACACAAGACCCCACTCATAGCCTAGGTGCCTATGTCAATTGATGGCTGCTAAGGGGGACAAGCTCAGTTTTCTTTAGAGGTGTAGTCCCTGGTATATTCACAGTGCTCCACACTCATGTGAGGGAATCAAAATGTATGGTATGCATGTATAAGATTCTCAAAGAAAAACAAAACATTGTAATTATTAAAAGATTGACAATTGAAGGAACCAATGGCAGAGAAAGACTGGAAACCCCAATGGCCATAGGTTACATATAACCAAACATTGCATAAACAGAAAAAAAGATCTTCCATCTTCAGATATTAGAGAAGGTGGTTTCTATGTAAATGAACTCAATAAGATGGACACTCTCATGGTCCAGGGACCTTGAACCCAGGATCTCTCTAGCTTTCTTGCCCATTCTCATTCTCCTGAGAGCCTTCCCCTTCTTTTTCTTAATGAACCACATCTATTTCTATCATTCTCCATATGTCCCTGTCTTGTTCTTTGTTCCAGAACACAAATTCTGAGAATCGCTATGAGTGCCTTCTGGACTGTGACTAATGTCTATATCACAGTTAAGACACTAACAACAGACCCTAAAAGACTGGGTCATCCCCTGGTCCATGTCTCAAACTTCCTTGTAGTTTAGGGCAAGTACAAAGTGATGGGTACAGTGGACACAACTATTCCGTAGATCACCATTTGATTCTAAAGACAGACAGACATGAGAGCCAAGGGTCCAGTCCCTAGTCCGTTTTAAACTAACACCTAGAGTACTGTTCTGATAAGCTGGATGAATTTCTGTCCCATCTTACTGAAGACAGGCTGCAGGTCAACCAGAAGTTGACTGTCAACTGTCTAGAAATGACTAGAAACATTATAAAATAGACAATTCAATTCCTGGGAAATCTCTAAGAAGACCCATAAAGGACATGAATATCCTTCCCTGTATTTGTCTATGCCTCCTTCTCACATTTTTTACAACCTAACTAAAATATCTTTCCCCCAAGGATTGAGAATCTAATTTGCAACTAAAATATCTGTCTCCCAAGGATTGAGAATCTACTTTGCAACTTTATCTCCCATTTCTAGTCTTGGCCAAAAGTAAAATTCTCCCTCTCTGCACACTTGGTATTGTTATAAGTTCCAGAATTCTGATATAAAAAGGAAAGTTTCAAAATCTGATACAAACTACTAATACTCCAACCCTTAGCAATTCATTCATGTAATTCATTTTTTTCTGGATCCACAAACAACAGAACTAGAAAAATTCTTCAGGGTTCCTTCCAAGTCACAGCTATCCTCATTTCTTTAGTCCTATTACCTCTCTTTCATCTTTCAAACTTTAATCAAAATCAAGCATCCTGAAAAAAAGTCTTGTGTGAGCACCTTCCACACCATTGTAGATCCCTCTGTAAACTCTTTTATCTAACTGTTCATTTTACTTAAATGATTGTGAAATCAGTTTTTTAAAATATCTATTCCTTTACTTATGTCATACATTTCCTGAGAGCAACACATAGCCTTAAATCCTGCTAACTTGCATTGGGGGAGGAGGATAAATATTTGGAGGATGTCTAGAAGAGTACAATGCTATTCAATAATGCAGACTTATATTGTCATCAGAATATAAAAAGGAATTGCACACACACACACACACAAACACACACACACACACACATACACTTCTTTTGCCTTTCTACCCTACTGTAATCCTTTAAGACATCACTGCTCCCTCCATTGCTTGGCATTCTAAATTTGAGATAGAGGCCTCACCTCAATAATAAAGATGTTAATTGCTGAATGGGCTTTCTTAGGAACCCATACCACCTGGTGATCTCTGCAGTACTCACTCCATTCTATAATGGATTATAGCATTTTGTGATTAAGCAGAATAAATTGAGTCATCAGCTTACAGAGCAAATGCATTGATTGATATATCTGAAAGATTGATATATCTGGAAAGAAAGTGCAAAGTGGGAGATAAGCAGAGGTGGAAACCCATTGTAGCCTTCTCACAAAGGCATACAGGGGCCCACTGAGAAAGACTTTCCAAAATCCCTCTGGCTCCTGGACACTGCCTCTCTCCCAAGAACTTTGGCACAGAGAAGAACCTCCTTTTAAATTGAAACACCTCTGTTGCCTCAACACTTTTTCTCTCACATTCACTGGCTCATTGTTAGTCAGCAGCCAGACTTTAATCACAGATAAAGTGTCAATCCCATTAGGGTAGCTAGCAAAATATTACGGGCTTAGAGGTCACCAAAGATAGACTTTTCTCTCCTAATTGATAGCATATAAAACCAAAAAAATAATATTACAGGATTCTGATAAATGGACAAATGAATGGGCTTGATTAATATCTCTGGCTCTGGGCATGGACATAATATTCTGAACTGTATATCATTAATTGAAAACTATCTAAACCATATGAGATCACTTTCTAACCCAGGGCTTTCTGGCACATTCTCTCCTTAAGACTTTATCTAAATAGGCCTGTCAATCACCTGGACAGGAAAACACCCCTTAGGGAAAGTTGGCTCTTCTAGAGACTTTAGAGAGAGCACAGAACAAAACAAGGCATGGTGGCACATGTATATAATCTCAGCAGCTGAGGGTGGACTTAGGAGAATCAGACATTCAGGTTCATCCTTTGTTTGAAGCCTGTTTACCGGAGACCCTTTCTTTAAAGAAAGGACATCAGGGCAAGAAGGAGATGATAATGTGAAGAGTATCTAAAATGAAGATTAGCACAGTGTTCTCTTTGGCCACCTGCCAAGAGTGGTGTACTATTTTTTGTGGGTGACACTGTCGGAGCATAAGACTCTAAGGAGAAACATTCTCAAGATGATGAGAGGTAAGACAGAGCTACTAGCCATTTAAGAGGTGCATCCAGTCTCTAAACTTTTCAGGGTATTTTCAGATGATCAGAATACATGGAATATCCACACAGTCATGAAAAATGACTTAACAGACAATCCTATTTCTTGTTCCTAGTCCCACTGGTTGACTTTCATTGCTTTGAATCCAGTCTTTCAAACATATAAAACATTCTGAAGTTTAGTGATTCTGTTGGGTTTAAGAGAACAAAGTTCTGTCTTTTGTGGCAAATTATTTCAGGGTTCAATGTCTGAAGAAATTTCTGGTACAATACCATGAAAGTCATTTGTGAGTGATGGTAGGTATCTTGAGGGATTCCTGTGTTGTTTTGCATTTTTATTTGTGAAGAAATAAAGCCTGACTGCCTGCAGGAATTACTGGACTCCCTCTGCTGGCTGTGTTTGTTTTATATTTGGATGTTTTCATGCATTGTGTAGAATGTACTGTGATTATATTCATCGCTCTTATCTTCTGTTATCCTCCCTACTTTCTCTTGAAACCCCTTCATTCCCAACTCACCCCCCAGTAGCTATACTGTTCAAAATGACACCTGACCCTGCAGCAACCATGAACAAACAACAGCTCCCCAGGAGGTGTGAAGCATCCTGGATACATCCTCTATGTGGGGTGGAACGCAATGTATTTGTTTAGGCCTTATGCC
>JAMJFZ010000536.1:0-64560 GCA_026225945.1 Cricetomys ansorgei | reverse complement strand
GGGGGGCGGTAGTAAAAGAGAAAGGGCTTAGCAGGGGTGTGGCTCGCTTGGCAGACTGCTTTCCTAGCCTGAACGAGAGACCTGTTTGATCCCTAGCATCACAAAGATGGGGTACGGTGGTGTGGGTCTGTAATCTTAGCACTTGGGAGCTAACGGCAAGAGAAACCAAAAATTCAAGGGCATGCTAGGCTGTTAATTGAGGTGGCTGTTAGCCTGGACACATGAGACCTTGTCTCAAAAACCAACTAAGAATCAAAAGAAATGGCAGCACTCAGAAAGCAAAGGTAGGTGTATTGTGAGGCTCAGTTTAAGGTCAGCCTAAACTACAGAGAAAAAGACCCTGTCTCAAAAAGTGAAACAGAAAAGAATAGCACATAGCTTCAAGTACCCACACACACACAGTTTTAGCAGTCCCCTAAGAAGGTGTGTGATCAAGGGTAGAACAGGTTTTACTGTCATCATTTACCCACCTCTTCCTGACCTTGTGGACCACAGCACCAGGGAGACTCTGATGGAGCCAAAGACATCCAGGTACACACAGCTCCGTGGATCAGTCCCGCTGAGGCCTGGCACACCCAGACATGTACTCCAGACGCGTTGCCAGGGAGGTGCCTGAGCCACACAGGGATGCTTCTGGTGCCACACCTGGCCTTCATTTCCAGCAAGGAGTACCAAGGTCATGTCTACAGACTTACCATCTGGTGAATCTGGCAAAGAAAGCTTCCTGGGACTCCAAGTTACTAAAAACTGGGCCTGAGGGACACCACATGCCATCTTCCTGCGATGGCTCTAAGCTTGGAGCACAGCTCTCTGCCCAACAGAGCTGGAAAGAATGGAAGCTGCAGTTTCTCCCTGTCAAAAGACAGAACTGTCCTCTCTATAGAGAAGCAAGCCATCTAAGTTCATTCTAGTCTTCTTTGCGCCAGTCTCTGTCTTCGATCTGTCCTGCACACAAACATATAAATTATGGGTTCTGCCTGTGGCACTTACAACTCTGGACACAATGATTAGGAAAATGTATGCAAAGACACCAAGGTGACAGTTTTAAGGAATTCTCAGAAGGAGCTCAGTTTGCCAAGGTGAGGGGACACAGGCCGCTTGATCCTGTTTGATGAAGTCAGTTCTTCATCTTCCGGCTGAAGTGTTCATTTCAGGCTCTCCCTCAGAGGGGAAATGAGATTTAAGCATTATTTAGTGAGGAGGAGCCTTCCCTTGGGTGCAGAGGGAAAGAGATACGGATAGATAAGCAACAGTGCAGAGGCATGACGAACAACCACCCAGTCTGCTGCTGGAGAAGTTTCGGCAAGTGTGCCTTGCATTCAAAGATCAAAGTCACTTCCTGGGGAACAATGTCTCTCTCTGAATCCCCGGCCTCTCCTCCTGTGTCTGAGAGCCCTTTCCTCAGCACCACGGCAGCCCCGGAGCGCAGAGTGCGGTGTGCCCTGGCAACCGATGGCGAGACGAGGTGAGTCTCTCGAGGCAGGAAATTGCTCTGAAAGCCATTGTGGTCGCTGAGCTGTGGTCAGAAACTGCCAGCAACTGAGAGAGATCTAAGTGAAGACGCTCACGTTGTTGGTTTCTTCTGGAGGCTGTGGGGGAGAACCGGTTCGTGCCTCTCCAGCTTCCGGTGTTTGCCAGCAACATTCACGTTTCTTGGCATACGGAGACATCCCTTGGTTCTGCGCTTCAGCCAGCAATAGCGTCCTCATCCCTTCCAATCTGACTCCAAACCTCTCTCTTTGATAAAGGCACCATTGCATCTGGACTCGGTGGCTCTAGAATAACCTTATCCTCACGTAGCTGCATCTACAAAAGGCCTCGTTTCCCAAAATAGGCGGGTGGTGGCCCCTTCACAACCACAGAGGGCTGGGGCTGGAACAAACCTTGTTTGGTGGATGAGATTCAAATCACAGCTTCGAATGTGATCTAAGAAAGGGTGTCGAGTCAAAACGAGAGATGGGAAGATGTGAGAAGTTGTACTGAGGACAAAATCAACTGGCCTTCTTCATAAAACTTTGAATGGTGGGAAAAGGAAGTGGTGTCTACAGGTTCTGAGATTATTATAAATGAGAAAATCGTGCATCCTCCTCGGCACTCTCAGGAAACCATGGTAGCTGTATGTCACTTACTTCCATTACATAAGACTACTTCAAATCTACCCTTGGTAAGTAAAAGTTCCAATAAATCCACACAGGAGACAATGTGGGGAGTGAGGACTGGGGTGGGAGGGGATAGAGAGGGAAGGAGAAAGGACAGAGGGTGGGGACTTAGAGACCTCTAGGTGTCCACTGAGATCCACAGGAAACTGACCAAGCATTCCTGGAATGTCTAGAAGGGGTGGACATTTGCATCAGTGCGAGGACCCAGCCTCTGACGCCTGTGCATCTAGGGCCTCAATTGAACAAACACGACACAGGGCCTAATTCCCTCCCCATCACTAACACCTGATCTGAGACACCAGAGCTCAAGGTTCTTGGACCTTCAGACTAGAGGACTTAGACACAGATTCAATTATACACCAGATTTCTTGGGTCTCAGGTTTGCAGATAGCAGATGGTGAGAGTCTAGGTCCCCATAACATGAGCCAGCTCTTACAATATGTCTTCTCTTGTCTCTGCATGCTGCTACAGCACAAAACTCAAGGCCGGTAAGTCATAAGAAACTGTATTTTATGGTTTATGACATTGGCCAGATCAGGCCAATGTCAACACAAAGGTAAGTTGTGCTTTTAAGTGGGACCTGTGTTGGTGGCTAAGGATCCCGACAGCAGGAGAGAAAGACAGGCATCAGTGCCTGCACCAGGGCCAGTACCTCAGCCTGCAGCATATTGCCTGCCCTTTAAAGTGGAGGATCCTGGCACACTGGTTGAGCCCCCAAATGGGAAGCCTGCCAGGGGGTGCCCGCTTCCCCAGTCTTGATGGAAACCTTGTTCACCAACATCGGCAAATGCCTAAACATACAAGCCTAATGATGATTGGGTGTTTCCCCAGAACACCCCTCCCCAGCAAGCTTTAGATAGGCTGGCTGACTGAAGTGTCAAGCATAGACCAAAGCGATTGGACCGCCCGCTCCCTTATGCAGCGCCCCGCTTCCTCCCCAGAAAAGTGGATCTGCACCACGAGGCTGCTCCAGAGCCTGAGCTGCTTAGGCTAGTGACGCTGCTGCCATCCATCCCCTCAGGGACCTCCTGCTCCCACAAAATGCTACAGACCTGCTTCTCCCGTGCTGTCCGGTTTTCGGTAGCATCCTCACACGAGAAAATGACTTTTTATTATTCATTTATTTTTATTTCTACCTATAAAAATAATTTATTTGTAAGGAACAATAAAGCTTCACATACGTCATTTCCCAAGAATTGTCTATTAGATCTCAGGAAGTGACCTCATGTGCATTTGGAACCTGGAATGTGTGTAGATGGCTTTAACTGTGATGAAACGGGGAAGCTGAGTCTGGAGGGTCACAGTGGGCTGGGAAGTCACTGCGGCTCCTGCTGCCCTCTCGGCCTCTGCAGGAGGAGAAAATAATGGGATCCGCGCTCGCACACGCTGGCGCATACCATCTGGAAAGCCAACCTGGCTGGATTCTGCTGATGGTTCAGGGAAAGCGAACTGGAGTCTCGGGGCTTCCAAACCCTGCAGATCCTCTCCCACGGATGTCGTAAAGAGGCTCACTTCGGGATTTTGCATCCCCATATTACTTATGAGAAACATAAGTAATAAACTCACTGTGAGTTATTTGTTTTTATTGCCTCTGATGAAATTGGACCACAAACATGCTTAGAGAGTTCAGATTTTAATCATGACTAATTATGCTCAGACTCATAAAATAGCAGAACACCACCCAAGGCCAGATGAGAGAAGGTGGAGCTGATCCACAGAAGCAAATTCTTCAGCATATTCATGCTCCGTGTCTGCTGGGCAGAGACAGGTGTGTGGGTGGTGGGGAGCCCCAGCCGACTGCCCCAGCAGAGTCGGGGGGCTTCCCTTCCAACTCCCAAAGAGGTCTAAGTGACAGTCTGTTCACTTTCTCCATCTAAGACCTAGAACAGAGGTAGTTAGACCACAGTGGCCTACACAGTGATCTCACCCACAGGACGCCATCGTGCGTGATCCCACTCACGAGGCTCAGCAGAAAAGGGGCTTCAGTGACCCGTGTCACTCATGTCCCGTGAGCTGGGGTGCTCATGTCACCACTCTGTCTAGCCTGTAGCCGCCACCTTTTAGAGATGATGACAGTACAGTAGAGGCTCATAGTTTTCACCTCTCTCTCTCTCTCTCTCTCTCTCTCTCTCCTCTCTCTGTGTGCATGTGTGTATGTGTTTTCTTTTTCCCATAGATATTATAGTTTGACATCTTAAAAGCCTTCTAACTCTCTCCCATTCTATCCAATTCCAAGTGTCAGAGGCAGCAAAGACTCAAGGAACACGACTTTGAACTGCAAACTAACCTGCCCAGAGCCATCTTTCTCCATCTGGTCTACACACCCTAGGAGACAGTGTCATCTGGCCTCTGTACCCTGAGTACAGCATTCACAGATCCAACAAAATGCAGACGCAAACGATGTGAAAGGAGCTGCACCTGTAGTGAACACGCACAGTCATCGTTCTCACCCTCACCCTGAACTATGCAGAACGATCACTGTTCACATCGTATTAGATCTGATGAACAATGCGGAGATGTCATGAAGTATGTGGGAGGGTTGCACATGTTGTATGCAAATGCTACACCATTTTCTACGACAGGCCTGAGCATTCATGGATTTCTGGTAACCGTGAGAGTGTTGGCTAGTTTTACATTAACTTGACATAAGCTAGAGTCACTACAGAAGAGGGAGCCACCCCCCCTCCCCGAGAAAATTCCTTCATAAGATTGCGCTGTAGGCAGCCTGTAGGGCATTTTCTTAATTAGTGATTGATGGGAGAGGGCCTGGCCAATTGTAGGTGGGGCCATTCCTGGACTGGTGGTCCTTGGTTCTATAAGAAAGCAGGCTGAGCAAGCCAGGGGAAGCAAACCAGTAAATAGCATTCCTGCATCAGCTCCTGCCTCCAGGTTCCTGCCCTGTTTGAGTTCCTGTCCTGACTTCCTCTAACTCTTTCCTCCCCTAGCTGCTTTGGTCACTGTGGTTCATCACAGCAATATTAAGCCTAATTAGACCAGTGGGGTTCTTTGGACCACGCCTCTACAGAGGGTACTGGATTCACCTGCCTTTTCCATCCCCCAGTGGCAACTACTGAGCACTGTAGCCAATCCAAAGACGGATACTGCATTTCCTAAGGAAACTGTGGTTTCCCATGTCTCCTGCTGCCTGAGGGCCTTGGTGATTCCCATTGTGTCTCTACAGGCGGCACTGTCCTTCTGTTACCAACTCCTGTGAGTACCATGTTTCCTGAGTCCCTGCTGTATCACCTCTTGTGACTCTCCCAGAACCATCACATGCTCAGTGCGCACGCGCGTGCACACAGACACACCCACACACCCACACACACACCATTAAATTATCCAGGCTTGTTTGTGTTGAGCACATCAAGCCAGCTTCTTTTGAACACGCGTGTAAAATTTGTATTTCCACAAATAACTGTAGAAAGCAAATACGGGTGGAATCTTCCCTCCAGGACCCACAGTCTGAAGGCAAAGTAAAATGTGTATGCAGCCAGTCAGATGAACAGGAAGTGCCACTGACGAGCAGAGGGGAGGGCTGTTGAAGGAGGCATCTGTTATTGCCCTCCTCATGTCTTTCCTGGGCCATGAACACACAGACTGAGATACAACAAAACATTAGAAATGTCCTGTCTTAGTCAGGATTCATGTTTGTTTCATCCAGTACTTCTACGTCTCACCCAACATTGGAGGAAAGCAGGGCCAGACTTGAGGTAGGGACCTGGAGGCGAGACCTGAAACAGAAGCCATGGAGGAACTGATTTCTGGCTTTGGTGCTCTGGATTCCTCATGCTGCTTTATTGTACAATACCGATTTCCAGCTCCCAGGCCTAAAACCAATCTCCACACCTACTTGCCTAGGTCTCCCATATCACAGGACTCTTCAATTTCCATAACAATATAGACCTGCAATAAAATGATACAGTTGAAAGCTCTGGAGTTGGCACGGATCACACCCGGACACCAGATTCTTAGCACAAAGGAAATGTAATTGCCCTTGGGGGTACAAAGGACAGGGGCCAGGAGACAAAGGACAGGAGAGGAGACAAAGGACAGGGGGGGACGGGGAGGGGGGGTTGGGGGGAGACAGGGGAGGGGCAGGAGGGAGAGGGGGGGCGGGGGGGGCAGGGGGAACAGGACAGGGGGGACAGGGGACAGGGGACTGCCTCTGGATAAAGTAGAGACAGCCATGGCCAGTGAGCAGGTGGCATGTTTTAAAGGGTCCTAGGCAGGAAGGGGAAAAGGGAGAAGTCAGAAAAGGGAGGAGGGTTAAGGTGGCTATCTCTGATTGGCTCTGAGGAGAATGAAGGGGAGGAGAAGGCAGGCTTTTTGAGAGAGAGATGGGGGGACTGTAGAGGGATTTCTGGGAGATGGACCTTTGTGTGTGAGGCTGGATCTGGGTCTGGATGCCCTTCGATGATGTGCCTCAATCTTTGGGTCTGCGGACTACGCAGTGGTGACCAACACCTGTCTTCATGGGTTTCAGCTCTCGGAGAGCGCTGTCTAAAACAGCATCTGGGTGTGCACTCTGGAGACATAAAGTCCTTAGATGGAGCAGCCACTCAGAAGAACCACATATCACAGGGGACAAAGCATTCTAAATTTTCCATGAAAAAAGAATGCTACGCAGTCGATTTCTGGTCACATGAACGTCTAGAAAACATCAGCGGAACTTCATGACCACGCTCTTTTTGTGTTTGTTCATTTTTTGGTTAACCTTCGTCACGCTGAGTAACCATCATCTGGCGGCCAGACTCCTATCCAGGAGAATGGAGGAGGTGGCTTTCATCCTCCGCTGCGATGTTCTGAGGATCTGGTGACCGTCTCTGAGAGGGGAAAGAGCGTGTAGTCACAGTACTCACGGTGTTGAACCATGGCTGTCGTGGCCGTGATGCCTAGCAGCTGGCGCTTAGCGGCCCTCCTCCCGTCGTCTGATTGCTGTACACTCTCTGTTCCTTTCTCAGGATGGTCCCTGAGTCCCTGGGCCTCAGAGCTCTCAAACGCAGGAAGGAAATGGAATTTGCAGCACTGAGCTCTGGAGCGTTGTTGTCCGGGTATTCTTTCAAAACCCTGATGACTGCAGGAGTGCGCACCGCGGCCTTGCATGGACTGTTTGCCGAAGGCCACTTGGGTATGAGGCGGAAGGGGTGACGTTTGATCTCTAAAGGTCAAAGATGTGGCTTTCCTTTTCTGCTATTTACCCATCCCAGAATTATCTCAGCTGCTGTGGGACTGGGATCTACGGGTCTGCTCTGCCTGAACTTTGCAGAGCACTGGTAAGTGACAGTTAAAAGATGCAGAGGTTGAGGAAAGCCTTTGGATGGAGACAACAGTATAATCCACTGTCTTGGATTTTAACTTCTAGACATTAGCCACCAGTATCCTTAATGAAATGTCATGTGATTGTTGTATATAATTACAGACTTTTGGAAACTGTTAGGAGAGTTTGCCAGGCTAATTTTTATGTTTGTGAATAAGAAGCAAAAAATGTCATTCAGAGAAAATCAACATTGGTTTACACAGAAGCACAATATCCCTTTCTTTAGAAAGGGAGCAGTACAAATGGCTTTGACCAGAACTGGGATGTTCCCCTTCCAGCCTTGCTGAGACTTGGGTCTCCCTGGATTCCGAGAGCAGAGGGCTGATGACACAGAGCCTGTCTGGCGCTGTCACTGGTGCGGGACATCAGTGCACCAGGAAGTGAGCCTGAGATAATCTAAGACTCATTAAAGAATACACTGTGGTGAAGGTGCCTATCTAATAGCGTCTGTGCGGTCTGACACCCCTCCTTCCTGGTCCCAGTTCTGTCTGCAAGTATAGATGCCATAGTTAACCACGGGGTCAGTGCAAAGAAAAAGCCGAGAGGGGACCAGTGAAGAAGAAATGTTCTAGTTGATCATGTGTGTCCTTTACAAACCCCTTTCCATCCTGAGAGTTGAAACTTCCTGCAGCGTATTCTTCCAGGCTCACCACGCCAGATGATGTTTAAGGGTCACGTTGCTGCCTTCCTGGCGTTTTCTTTGAGGTAAGGAGCCCGAATGCGCATCTGGCTCTAACTGTATTAACAGTCATTCTTTCAGAATGCTCCTTTCACCCCATGGTCCTGATACTCCACCCTTACTTCAGAACCACCTATTTTGACTTTATTAAGAATTTTCCCTAGTAGTACTAGAGGAAACCCACTCTTTGATGCTATCGTTTTACTCACAGACTGATTATTCTCTGTGAGGTTTAGTTCAGGTTAACTGTACACCAATATAACCCACTAAAAATTTATGTGGAATTGTGTTAATCCTAGAAACAGGTTTGGGAAAACCTGGCATCCTTCAATTATTAAAAACTGGGATTGCTTTCACTTAATATATTCTCTGTATGTAGCTGTCAAACTGCATTTTCAATTTTTACCCTCCTTTAGACTAACTGGCTATTTGGCCTGTTAATGATTTATGGGAAATATTTATGGTAAATGATTATGGTATATAGGGGACTATTTACATCAAATACCATGACTGTTTTTATTCTGGTTCCCAGAAGAGTGGTTGGTTTATGCATTCCTTTTGCAGATAGCACCAAATTTTTAAGTGGAGGATGCGGCTTTCTGGGCAGTGAAATGACTTTAGAATCTCACAGTTATAAAAGGTAAATTTCTTCTTTCTCTTCGGGGTACATATCTTATTGTAGTGTCTGAACCATGTAGAACCCTAAGTGTCATTGTTAGCAGCATGAGTGCACTTGTCCTTCATTCTTGGTTTCAGGGGGAACACGTCAGTATCTCATGACTGTGTGGCTTGGGCTGTTTGACCATAGACTTCTGGTCTCACGCTGAGAAACAGGGCTACCATTCCTGCTCATGTCACTTGGTTCTCCTCTCTAACAACACCCACTACAGCCATAGTAATAGCTATAACAGCTAATATTGACAGGGGCTTTCCCAACTTAGAACAATCATCTCCATGTCTCTAGTGCTGGCCCCCGCTGCTCCAGGTAAGCATGAAGGAGCAGAGGCTGGAGGATGTTGACTAATGTGTCCTTGCTCACACAGCTGCTGGGTGCTGGGGTCGAGCTTTGAACCTTGCAGATGGTCATAGAGATCATCTGCAGTCCATTGCATTGGTTTGATTGGTTTGTTTCAAATGAAGAGCTGCGATCACTTTTCATGAGCCCCTCCCACATGGTTCCCTAGCCTCCTCTGTGTGCGAGGAGGACACCCCGTGGCTACAGCCCTAGGCTCTCTCCCTCTGTCTGGGCTCCGAGTTTGGCCGGCAGTGTCACTGACATAATAACGCTGGAAGGAAGGAGAGAGGGAAGCGAGTGTGCTTCTCCCTCTAACCTTTCCCTGGATGTGCACGAACCTTTAGTGACAACTGGGTTCACGTGAACAGTTGGCACAGTTGCTCACTGCGGCTGTCCCGTCCTCTCTCAGCCTTGCCAAGCCAAACACGGCTGACGCGTTCATTGAAGTCAAGCCTCGTTCTTTTTTTTCACTCTTTGACAGTTTCACGCTTTTTGTAATAAATTTTAGTTTCCTTTAGCCCCAAGTACCCCATCTTATTATTCCCCCTTTCTGCTGAAGCCCTTCTCCTCAAGTCTCCCTCCTACACTCATGACTTAAGTGTCATGTGACCTAACCACCCATTCTCATGCAGATTTTTGTATTATTTAAAAAGGTGTATCTTGTAAAAATCTGAGAAGATAGCGTAAAACTCTCTAACTGAAGTCCTGGCAGTGACACCGTAGAGCCACAAAGAAAAACTATTGATAAGATGGACTTTGTTCAAATTACAAACCCTCATAGTCCACAAATGATACTGTAAAGAGAGCGAAACACCAACCCCTGAGCGGGAGAAGTGCTCTGAACAGTAAGCAGGATGTGACGGACTCGGGCTCACCAAAGTACACAGAGCTTTGAAAACTCAGCAGTAAAGCGAACAACTCGCCTTGAAAATGAGCAATGCTTATGAACAGATCCTTATCAGAGAGATCTTCAGACGAGAAAACCTGTGACAGATGGTCAACACCGTGTCATTAAGGGACTGAAAATGAAAACAGCCAGCTCTTCCCATTTACCTATGGAATTACCGAAACCCCAAACGGCGACACCCAAAAGTGCTGGCCAGGACTGAAGCCCAGACGTCCTCGCTGGTGAGGATGCAAAGTGGCACAGCCATATTGAAAGACAGGTTAGTGGTGCTATGGGTCGGATTTGTCCCCACTCCCCGAGGTAAAGAAAAGCCAAAGAGGGCTGAAGAGATGGCCCGGTGGTTAAGAGCAGAAACCGCTCTTAAACTCCCAAGCTCAGTTACCAGAGCCCGTATCGGGCAGCTCACAGTTGCCTGTAATTGCAGCTCCAGGGATCCAACACCCTCTTCTGGCCTCTACAGGCACCCGCACTTGCGGCACGCACGTATGCACATAATTTAAAATGAAATAAAATCTTTACAATAACCATCTTTGCCACACAGTGTTTTATGATCGTTTACAATTCCATATTCCTACATAATATTTCAATTTGTGTTTGGTGTTTTCTTTAAGTGTGTTTCCAATTCCCTTGGCTACTTTCGTTATTTATTGCACATTGCCTTTTTTATTTCCAAGACAGGGTGTCTCTGTTGTAAGTCTGGCTGTCCTGGAACTCTCTCTGTGGACCAGGCTGGCCTGGAACTCAGAGATCTGCCTGCCTGTGCCTCCCGAGTGCTGGGATCAAAGGCGTGCGCCATAACGCCCAGCTACACATTTACTTTTGATAAGAAAGTTTAAATATTTTATTCGCACCACAGTCATTTGAATCTATAACTGCGTATAATGCACTTTGTGGTCTAGGGACCCTTAAACACTTTCACGTTCTATATCATTCATCTTTAAAACTCAGGCGTGAGTGGGTTTCCTACAGTCCACGTCGTCCAGGAAGTCAGTGGCCCTTCGTGCAGATGGAACTTCTCTCTGTTTTCCAGTCTGTCGGCTTTTTCTGCTTGTTTTCTCATTTTGACAGTTTTATTGCCTTTTTACCTCCAAAAGGCATATATTTTGTTTTGTTTTGTTTTTGTTGTTGGTGTTTGATTGTTTTCTTTAAATTTTAAACATGCCCTTGACCCAGTAATTACTATTCTCAAGATTTTGCCGTTTCTATTGATGCTACTTCGTGTAAGAGAGAACTCTGGGGGCTTGACACTTGTCTTTCCTCTCCATCTGACTTCACTATGATAATGCGGATTTGGAGTGTCGTAAAAATCTGAGTGTGTGTGTGAGCGAGTGTGAGTGTGTGAGAGTGTGTGTGTGAGTGTGTGTGTGAGTGTGTGAGCGAGTGTGAATTTGTGAGTGTGTGTGAATGTGTGTGAGTGTGTGTGTGAGTGTGCAGGTGTGTGTGCATGTGTGAGTGAGTGTGTGAGTGAGTGTGTGTGAGTGTGAGTGTGTGTGAGATGTGTGTGAGTGTGTGTGTGAGTGTGTATGTGTGTGTGTGTGAGTGAGTGTGCAGTGTGTGTGTGTGTGATGTGTGAATGTGTGTGATGTGTATGTGTGAGTGTGAGTGTGCATGTATGACAGTGTGTGTGTGAGTGTGAGTGATTGTGTGTGAGTGAGTGAGCATGTGTGTAGATGTGTGAAGTGTGAATGTGCAAAGTGTGTGCATGTGTGAGTGTGTGTGTGTGAGTGTATGTGGACAGTGTGTGTGAGTGTGAGTATGTGTGTGAGTGTGTGTGTAGCATGTGTGTGTGTGCATGTGTGAGTGTGTGAGTATGTGTGAGTGTGAGTGAGTGTGTGTGTGTAGATGTGTGTGAATGTGTGAATGTGCAAGTGTGTGTGTTGTGTGTGTGTATGTGTGAGTATGTGTGTGAGTGAGCGTGTGTGTAGATGTGTGAATGTGAATTGCAAGTGTGTGTGTGTGTGTGTGGCAAGTGAGAGAGACAAAGAGAAAGCTTTTCATTTTCAGAAACATTTAAAATACAGATATGGTTTCAGCAGTGTATTCCACGGTTTTTATGTTGTATTTCTTACTTTGTTTTAACAATATTCAGTATTTTTTTCTGCAGTGGCATGGAGATCAGCGATTTCTAAAGTCTCAACTATTTACGGTTTCCTTTTTTCAATGGATGAGATTTTGTTTTGATTCCTAGGTCTGACCTCTCTTCCTTAAGTCTCTGCAAATGCTACTTGTGTTTAAGTGTGACGTGTCTTATGACAGACAAGTTTGAAATGAGGATTATTTTTCTTAAATTGTAAGTATCAGTTTTCTGCCCTAATCCTTGCAGACTAGGCATTTGTCTTGAGATTTACAAATTCCTCAAGGTTATACCTGGGTATGGATCTATGTTTTTTACTTGCCTGAAAATAGAGCATTTTAATTTAAATTCGGGGTAAAATATGCTCTTCTTTGGATTATGGTTTCCATCCTGTTTGCTATGTTAAAATGCATGCACAGAGTTGACCTTCCCACACCTCTTTGTTGTTTCTGATCTCAGTGTCGTTTCTCTTTGAAGGTTATGTTCTATTTAGGTACTTACCTGACTTCAGTTTTGCATTTAGAGATCAGGTCTTTCAAGGTTTTTTCTTAAGCATAGTGTGAAGTGTGAATCCAATTTTATCCTCATGCAAATGAATCCAGTCTCTCTAACACTATTTACCAGAAAGTTCACAATTTCCCCAGTGATTGAGGAAAAGTCATGGTTTCCCCAAAACTTTGCCCAAATCTTCTCCACTCCCAAATGGGCATGTTTGTGCTGCGGGAATGTGCAATTATGAAAGGATCCCTTAGATGCTAAGAAACTGGGACTCGTGTGGGGCCTCACAGCCAGATTAATAGTACACTTTGTGGTCACTTAAGACTTAAGACTGCTGTCCTACTGTGTATTCAGAACAATGAAGCAACCATCTTTCTGCCCCTGGATTTCCCACATAATCACTTTTTACACCTTAAGCTAATCACAGCTGTGATCTTAATATGCCCAGACCCATGAGCAGTGCATGCGTGCCCATATTTGTGTTATGATGATCACTTGCTGAAAACAGAAAATAGGACAAAAGTGACATTACACAACAAATATCTACCGTAAATGTTTAAGATGACCCACAGATATTGCATGGTAACAATGATACTTGTCATACTGTTTGTTATCTGGGTCGGTTGGAGTCAGTGGCTTCATCCTTTGTAAACTGTGTTAAAGATTTCTGTGAAATCCCTCATTCCTTCTCCATGTGTACTTGCTGTGCTGTTCAATAAAAGGGAGAGCAAAGCCCTGTATTAGGGACACACACACCCACACACAACACACATATGTCAGCATTCAGGCAAGCGCAGATTCAGAATCATACAGCACACACACATGTCAGCATTCAGACAGGCTCAGAATCATACAACACACACACACACACACACACACACACACACACATGTCAGCATTCAGGCAGGCACAGATTCAGAATCATACAGCACACACACATGTCAGCATTCAGGCAGGCACAGATTCAGAATCATACAACACACACACACACACACACACACACACACATGTCAGCATTCAGACAGGCACAGATTCAGAATCATACAACACACACACACACACACACACACAGCACAGATTCAGAATCATACACACACACACACACACACACACACACACACACAGCACACACACACACACATTCAGAATTCACACAGCACACACTGTCAGCATTCAGGCAGGCACAGATTCAGAATCATACAGCACACACACACACACACACACACACACACACACACGTCAGCATTCAGGCAGGCACAAATTCAGACTCATACAACAGACAGACAGGAGATGGTAAAAGAAACAGGGAGAGAGAAATAGAGAATTCCAATCTGGGTTCACTTTTGGTTAAATTACACCATGGGGAAATGTTTTTCAATTTCTTTTCCTGAATGAGGCACTGGCACAACATTGATGACTTTCTTATTAATATGTTCAAACTGATACAGTGTATAATGTCAGATGCCTGCTCAAAGTTTCCATGCCTGCGGGTCTGTTTCAGAGTTACCTCAGATTCATAGCTATTGTCTGTTGTATGGTGGTTTGGTGGATGGATGTTAAGTAATGTTTACGCACTGGTTTAACTGCAGAAACTTCGTAGTAGATTTTAATACCTAGCGAGCTCCCATTCATCTTCCTTTTCAGAATCTTCTTAGTTAATAATCCGTATGAATTTTAGTGGCAATCGACTGATGCAAAAGACAAAGAATTCTTCTTGGTATTTTTTGTGGTTGGATTGTTAAAATCAAACGACATTTGTATGCTTGGATTAAGGTAAAATTAATTAATGTAAGGGAAATTGGTAGGTGTAGACTGTTGTTTTTCCGTTCACGAACAAATAGCACTTTCGTAATATTATCCCAGTCTGTCCTGTAGACACACTGTAAAAGCTTCATTTATTTTTTACCCGTTTTAAAATTATTTATACATTTATTATGTTACATGTTTTATTTGTATGTGTGTCTGTGTGTTAACATGTACATGCAATGCCCGTGGAGGCTGGAAGCGGACATCGGGTGTCCTGGAGCAGGTTGTGGGTGTTGTCAGCTGCCTGATGTGGGTTCTGGGGACCAAGCTCTGGTTTTCTGCAAGAGAAGAAAGTGCTCGCAACCACTGAGCTGTCTCAGCAGCCTCTGCCCACTGCTTATAACACGCTTCTAAGTGCTTTGCTATTCTCTGCTGTCCTTGTAAATAAAGCCTGCTTTTATTACTGTCTTCTAATATGTGGGGTACCAAAGTACCTTGTGAGGTAACTTGCAGGTACTGTTACCCTCCTCCTTCACTACCAACCCTTCTGGTCACTTGCCTCTTTCCTGGAGCCTCTTCCCTTCAGTTCTGAGGAATACCACGTCTCCACGTTTCAGTTCCTGGGTTTCTCATGTCCCCAAAGTCTCAGTCCTGTTGGAAGTATCCCAGCCTCCAGTGCTGGTCTCTCTGATCCTGGGGTGGGAGACCTTTGTCTTCTGTGTTCCCACTGCAGTCTTTTCTCTTCATTCCTGTTTCCCTGTGAGAGTGGTGCTTCTCACCTCATCCCTCCCGACCTGAGGCATCCCCAAGCTGGTCAGTGTCAGGCTTTCTACTCTCCCTGGAACCGGAGAGATGGGGGAAGCATCCATTAGGGTGTGGGAGTGTGGTGGGAGCCGAATACTCATTTGGAGACTTCTCACTGAAGTTAGTGAGCTATGTCACACAATCACCAGATCACCGCCTGCAGCTTCAGCTGTGAAGTCACAAAGGAAACAGCGATGCTGCCTGTGCCATAAATAGAAGGTCCACAGGACTCCCCTAGTGTGCTTCAAATCAAGAAGTGCTCCTTCAGAGTGGCGTACTGAGAACTTTCCTGTCTGTGCACCTCTGAAGGCATTAAGTTGCCTTTGAAATCTCTGAGGAGAAATTTCGTTCAAAAACAATTCATACAAGCGACAAAGCAAAACCAGCCGGTGAGATTGCATCCCGCGGAAAAGCTTGTGCATGACACAGTGGAAAAAAATCAGCAGAACAAAAGACTGTGGATTAGGGAAAACATTTGCAAGTTATAAATCTGAACCATGTGTCTGACGAGGTGTTCAAATATACATATATATAGTGTTCAATATATATATATAGTGTACATATACATACACACATATATATTGTGTTCAAACACACACACACACACACACACACACACACACACACACACACACACACACACATATATATATATATAATCTCACAGCAAAAAATAAATGAGTAACATGAATAATACTGGGCAATTTACCTAAGGAAATATTTCTCCAGTGAGGACATTAAAGACGTAGAGTTTAACATCACAAAATGCCATGGAAATATCAACAGAACCAATTGAAATATCACCCTAAACTCGTTAAAATGGCTGTTATCAAAGAAGTCGTTGGCAAAGGTGTAGGGTTTGGGGAAATGACTCCAGTATGACGGCAGAAAAGCTAAATACAGAATCCGTGAAAGCAGGACAGAGACTTCTCAAAATATCAAAATAGAATTAACATGCTGCTGAGTGACTTCTGAGGGATAAACAGACATCCATTGATCCCAGATATAAAGAAATAGTGTCAGTCAAATCTAACTGCTGAACCAGCTAACCGGGGTAACTACAGGAGCACGCATGGGGGCTCCTTAAAGGACCATGTGCAACCTACAGAAGCTTTGCCATTGAACAATGGCCCAGCAACTACTAACCAGTTGTTTATTCTTGGGGAGGGCAGGGCCTCATGCACCCCATGAGCTATCCCCTGCAGTACATCATAAGCCTCAGGAACTGCCCCCACCTTCCAGGAAGTGTCTTAGCAGACCCGTCTTGGAGGACCGTGTGCAGGTAATCACAGCTGCTCTGTTATCACACACCTAGAGTTCTTCCAGCTCTTACTCTCTTTCCGCCATGTTTCCTGAGCTTTGGGAGGAGCTATACAGAGATGTGATAATCTTCTCTTCTTTAGGACTGAGAATTGGTCATCTGCACCATGGCTGTGTTTGCAGCCCTCTGGTTGCCTATGAGTTTCCGGAGTAACTACCACATTGTGTTTACTCCTGTGGACCAAGGCCAACAGGAGCACTAACTATGGGAGCAAACACACATGTTGAAGAGGCAATTTGATGAGTACATCATACCTGTTTAAGAAATAAATAGCCCTCGAGGTGGTGGTGGCGCACGCCTTTAATCCCAGCACTTGGGAGACAGAGGCAGGCAGATCTCCGTGAGTCCAAGGCCAGCCTGGTCTACAGAGTGACTTCCAGGACAGCCAGAGTTACAACAGAGAAAATCTGTTTCGAAAAACCAAAAAAGAAAAAAAGCAAGAAAGAAATAGCAATAGGTACCCACTTGGGCCTTACCACTGTCACAGCCACCGGTGTTTGTCTCACAGACACGGGCTCCTCCTGGGAAGCCCTTAAGTCTAATTGGACGACCGTTGGTTTCACCTTTGTTGGTTGTGCAGGATTACACCAGGGAGTACATCTTGCCTGACGTGTTGGTAGTGCACCTCAGAGCCCAGAGCCAAGCAGGAATGTTAGTGATGATTTTCCGGAGTCAGCCTGTATACTTCTGGGACTATAAAGGAAGCCAACATGGAAGAAGCTTTGAACTCAGTCCTAGGTTGGTTTTTCCATGCCCTGTAACAAAAGCATATGATGTTTTCAGCAATAACCTTTTTTTGTTGTTGTTTTTTCAAAACAGGGTTTCTCTGTTGTAACTCTAGATGTTCTGGAACTCACTCTGCAGACCAGACTGGCCTCGAACTCACAGAGATCCGCCTGCCTCTGCCTCCCGGGAACTGGGATTAAAGTTGTGGCCACCACCGCCCAGCAGCATCAGTAACACATCTTGCCATGTAGTTCTGGCATGCAACCAACAGCAGTGGCAATTGTCTGTATTGTGGGGAGTGTGGCTCACAGACATCTCTGACCAACAATTCTTAAGAAGGTAGCTAGCTCATCTCTAGCATTGGAATTTTCATTCAATAACCTTATGGCTTCACAACAGGGTAAATTCATTCCAGTTCTTCAGATACTGTTTTGAGACATACAGACACAGGGTGTGATAGGATCTTTCTCTTCACCTGGCTGGGTGTCTTGTGTTCCTTAGCCAACCATAAAACTCCCAACTAATCCCTAGCTTTGCCTGGCCTTTGCACACGGCGTAGACTGACCTCTCTCCCTCGGTCCTTTAGCTGTGTCTGCACATCTTCCAGATGTTTATCTGAATTTTACAAATTGGTGAGCAGGATCTCCAAAGGCCCATCCTTGACAAGTCCGTGCAAGTGGCAGTTGGTCTCAGAATGTGTCAGCTAAGGGAATATTAGTATCAGGGAAGTTCAACAACACGGGAAAATCCCAAAGATGTAAAATACAGGATTAGAATGTTGGGTTTCTGGGTTATTTTAGTTCTTAACTTCACACATACACAGTCACAATGCACTATACCCTAGAAGTGTTCTGAGAGAGGAAGTTTTATTACCTCTTATTACTAACAATAACTGTGAGATGGTATGTTACAGCTTACCTGTAGGAAGCATTTTACTATGTGTATGTGTATAAAGGCAACTCATGTATCTTAAATCCCTACAGGAAAAACAAAAGGCAAAACAGCTCAATTGAATTTGATTCGACTTTGTTGTGATGCTCCTGATAGTCCCGGGTGCCTGTTTATTAAGCAAATAACCCACGGAAGAACGGCAGCTCTTACCTTCTCTGATCAAAGATGAGAGAGAAACAGGCTTCTGCGAGAGTCTCCGTGGAGAGGGTTGTGACAGGCAGGTGGAACCTTTTTTTTATCTCAGACAGTAATTACTATCTTTAGTCACGTAATCACTATTTTTCTCAAGGGTGACTCCTTTCAGACATCTTTTTTGACAAATTGCATTTTAAATGTGAATCATCATTAGAAAATTACTATTCATACTGTACTTAGTATTTTAACAAATTTGACTCAACATTTTCATTTTAAAAATAAAAAAACTGAAAGAGTCTGAGTTTCCTCCCACCGCGCCTGCCTTTCTGTAACACAGATCAGCCTTTCCTCCTTTTCTCTGGCATGTTTGCGTGTGTGAGCTCTCACACCTGCTTCTTCATATTTGCAGCTCCTGTTTGGACACAGGGCAGGTACGGCCATGTGAACATAGCACTCTCCGGTGCTTCCTCTGCTGCCCGCTGGACCCTGAGTCTCGTTTGTCCCTGCCACTCTTCTGGGTGTCACGCTGGTCCTGTTCCAGAGTCATCGGGAGCAGCTGCCTGGCTCCCCAGGACCCTTGCAAGCTGACTGTTCCACGCCTTCTCCTCTTCTACAGCTCTCCTTCCTGGTGGGGCCAGAGTTTGGTCGAGGGTAGAAAAAGACAGGCTTCCCCAAACTTCGTTTCATACCGACAACATTCCCACACCTTTGTTTTCCAGTTACCGTCTAGTTTAAGGTCTAATGACTTTATGCAAAAGCAAATATCTAGTTGACTTCTGCCTCAGCTGGACAAGCTCGTACGCTGTTCGCTTCTCCACTGCTTAGTACAGCAGGCTCTTTCTAAATACACAGTAGGCTCCTGTACCCACAGCTTCACTTTCCAAGGCTTCAATCACCTGCCTTCAAGGTAGCCCTATATCAGATGGAAAGTTCCAGAAACAAATCTTTCATAGTTTCAAGTTTCACACTGTCTGAGTAGTGGGATGACACCTCTTGGTATTCTGTGCCTTCCAGCCCGGAGAGCAACCTGTGTCTGTGTCTGGTGTATCATGGGGCCTATGTGACCTAACTCGCTCTCTAGGCAACTAACGACCACCTTAGGTTTCAGATCCACTTCGTGACATCGCAATATTTGCACCCAGGTTTCTCTACTTGTGTTGCGTAATAGCCCCAGATCGCCAGGCATGCTGGGGACTCAGGGCTGACAAAGAGGAGCCACAGTGTCTAAATACCACCTCGCACCATCACAGGAAGGGCGGTGAGTGCCGAACAGTCAGATGTGAGAGACGGGCTCACAGTCACACGCCCGGCATTTCAACCCGGTGCAGCAGTCATTGGGTCTCGTTGTTGATTACGCTCTCATCATAGGTTTCTGTGTACGGGGGGAGACATGGTGTGTACATACACACACGTGCGTATACACACACTATGGCACACACACCTGTGATCTGAGGAAGCCACAGGCTCTCCAAGCTCGCCCACCTTGGGTCAGGGCTACTGCACCCACAGCTGCCACTTCATGTGTATGGAAGGGCCGGGACAGGAAATGCTGCCTTTAGTATAAGTCATTACCTTCTCCAGGTAAGACCCATCTCCATTACAGATGAGAAAGTGATCCTTAATCCCCACAGGGACCATTTTTCATTCATGCTTTGGGGTGGAAATCGACATTTCTCTATTCCGAGCTTCTGTCACATCAGCTTTATTTATAGCCAGTTTTACTAAACTCAAAGCACCTTATTTTGGATACTTCGCCTCATGTTTTGAGAGTCATGGAGATAAAAGAGCATATTGTCAGAGTTATCTAAGATCTCTTTCCATAAACACTAAAATTGTGCTTTGATTAGTAGCTCAGTTGTGAAGTATGTATGTATGTGTGCATGTGTGTATACATGTGTTTGTATGTGTACGCATACATTGTGTATGTGTGTGCATGCATGTATGTATGCATGCTTGCATGTGAATAGGTATGTCTGTATACGTGCATGTATGTGTGTGTGCATGAACTATGCATGTATATGTATGCATGCGTGCATATGTGTATGTGTGCGTGCATGTATTTATGTCTGTATGCATGTGTGTATGCATGCGTGTGTACATGTGTGTGCATGTATGTATGTGTGTGTGTGCATGCATGTATGTAGGTGTGGGTGTGTGCATGTATGCATGTATGTACACATCTATGTATGTGTATGCATGCATTATGTATGTGTGCATGTATGTCTGCATGCATGTGAATATATGCATGTATATGGGCATGCATGCATATATGTGTTTATACATGCACTTATGTATGTATAAATGTATGTATGTGTGTGCATGCATATATATGTATGTATGCATTCGTGCATGTATGTGAATGTATGTATGTATGTATAAATGTATGTGTGTGTGTATGAGTGTTGTGGGGCAGATGCCACTGGAGAAGTGTATGTGGAATCGCAATCGAAGAGCCAGCTCTGTCAATACATTGAGACCTGACGGCAGGCTCCCAGGATGTTCCTCCCTGCACTTCACGTCAGCAGGGCTCCAGTGTCTACACCAACAGTACATCTGAAAGAACTGGCCAGGCTCTGGGCAGAGGGCTCAGGGAAGTCCGGGGCCGAGAGGTAGGGCGCAAAGGAGGGCAGCAGCAGAGTCTGAGGCCCCTGACACGGGCAGTGACAGCAAACCCTGAACGCAAACGCTCCGGAAGGCTGTGTGTCTATGCTCAGCCTGCCGGCCCTGTCAACATTTATTCCTGTTATGCAGCACAAAGCAATGTGTCTGACTTTCAAAAAAGTATTACAATTCATGCCAAAAGCTGAAGAAAATCATTCTGAAGAGAAAATCTCAAGCATCAGAAGCAGACTCAGATATGAGACTGATGTTGGAGTCCTCAGGGAATTGTAAATACTCACAAGCACTACGTTCAGGGCATCCTGGGAAGCGCAGTGTGACTGGAGCGCTGGTCTTTGGGGTGTGCTCCAAGCTTATGAACACCTCCCTAGCACAGGGTTTCTTAAACTTTCTTGACTCACACCCCCTTCTTATGTGAGAAATCTTATACAACCCCAGATGTGTAAAACAGATGCATAAATCAAACATAATAAATCATAGCAAAATGTCAGTTTGTATATAAGTTTATCATTTATTAAAGATGAAAGTAAGCCCTCCTGTTAACAAAAGTGCTGGACCTCCTTACATTTATATCAGATACTCACTCTGGGCTGAGTATTTGGTGCTGGGGGATGGAGAGCATTTTCCAACCTTTATCTGAGTTGACGGAAACTGATTTTACAAGCATCGACGTGCTGCTTCATATAAATAGGCATTCAAAACAGCAGCAGTATGCGTAGGGCCATTTCAGAAACTGTTGGAAATCCTATTCTCAGACTAGGGCAAAATTCATTTGACTAATTTTTAGGAAACTCAAGTCAGTAAGTCAAACAGCAATTTTAAAAAATCAAATCTTGAGTCTTTTGTTGCAACTAAAATTCACTACTACAAGAGCAGAAAGGCTCATAGGTACAGGAAGTACTGCCATTCATAAGACAATAGTCTCAAATCCGTGTTGAGATGGCTTAGCATCCATTAGCACTGTGTGGTATGAAGGCATGCTCAGTGCACCGTGCACATGTGTGCTCAGAACCCAGGCCACCTCAGAGGCGCAAGAGGCAATGTGGGTCAGCACTGCCAGGCCAGCCTGAATCCACTGCCTGTTTGATTTTGACTTAATGATTTGCTTTGGTCTGTTTTCGCTGTCACCATTTGAGACAAGATTTCACTAGCCCAGGTTGGCTTAGAATTCATTATATACCCCAGCCTGGCTTCAAACCGATGGTAATTTCTCTGTCTTGGACAGCGTGCCTTTTGGAGGAGGGGGACAAGATGGGCCAATCAGGAGAACCAAGTGACAAGGGAGTAATGTCAGTACTCTGCCTTCCCTTGGGCCAGCCAAGGAAGAAATCTTCACCTTTCTGCTGCTGACCTTGGTTTGTCCCAGTGAGGGTGCTCTGGCATCCTAAACCCACAGAGTGCGGTTGGTCAGTTTACCTTCCAGCTTCTGCCCACAACTTCTGCTCCTGGCAAGCTACCCTGTGCTTACTTGTTTTTAATGTTCCAACAAAATGGAAGTTCTTTCTAACACGTTATAATCAGTTTTAGGAACTCCTCATTGCTTTAGCAAAAGGCTAACATTTTAAAGCTTTAAGCTGCTTGAGAATCTGCCTCTTCCTCAGTTGCCCAACTCCTTGCCGTTCCCCAACAAGAAAGGAGCGTCACTGGCCAGAGGGGACCAGGAGGGAGCAAGGAATAAAGGAAGCTCTGGAAATCAAAGCACTAACCAGAGAGAGGGAAGTCCTTGCTGGGCTATTGGCAGACAGGCCCCATCTGCAAAGAGACTCGTGCAGTTTGAAGAGGGCACAGAAAGTGCTCCAGATTGAGAAGCAAAGTAAACAAAATAACCTGATGAAAATAGCATTCCAAACAGCTGAGCAGTTCTAAAGCCATGGTAGATGTTTAGCTCAACTTCTGACTGGAGAAGAAAGAGCAGAAGAACTGCTGGAAGGAACAATGGCAGGGGAATCCCAAAACCAACAGGTATTTTATGAAAGGCATCAGACTGTAGATCCTGGAAGCCTAGGAAATCCAAAGCTGGATGAAGCACAAGGCACCACGCAGGGCTGGGTTCATCACTATGCCGCTGGACAAACCCAAGACGGAGAAAATCCTGAAGGAAAATGACTTGATTGGTCAGGAGCGATGCAAGCCTCTGGGTGCTGCTCACAGAACCTTAGACTTTGCCTCCATCAGCTGCTGCTGCTTTTCTCACTTTATAAAAATGATGAACAGATGATAAAAGTAAAAGCACCTCACTGTGGACATCCCATCCTTATTCACGTAACTGGAGATCAAATGGGGTCCTGCGTGTATGAGAAGCTCTTTCTAGCTGTCACAGTCCCCAAATCTGATGAGTTACAATTCCTGATGAATTCATCTCCAGCACTCCTCTAGGGACCTTGGGAGCAGCTTTCCCAGCAAAGAGCATCCTGAGGTGTGTGTTTAATCACAAGACATTACCTAATGGATGTGAAGCTGGATACTGTTTTTGGCTCTGATGGGAATGGATCTGACGTTTCCAACGTAAGGTTAATGCATAAGGTTGAGATGCAAGCTCCTGAGGAGAGGGGCTGGGGAGCAGCTGACTACTGCGCAGGCTGGTAGAACAGGCCTCCACAGGAAGTCAGTCTCCTAGAATTCCCAGGGGGTGCCTGGAAGCAGGAACAGTGATTTCTGTTTTGCTTTGTTTTAGTTCCTAAAGCAGATGTGTACTAGAAGCAAAAAGATACGGAACAAGTTCAAGAAGTAAAAGAGGCATTAAAACACGGAAGGGGCTCTGCATTGCGCATGGCAAGTGACAAGCCATTCCATCTGCAGCGACCTCTGGTTCCCAACCAGGGTGCTCTGTCTCTCGGAAGAGACTTCCAACATTGCTTGCAATCAGTTGTGGTTGGATAATTATCCTCCCTACTTCTCTCTTTTAAACTCTGCATCAAACAGTTCGTAAAAATATGTTTATAAACAGATTGACCTTGTGTCAATAATCAGAAAAATATCTACACAGACTTACAATTTTTTTCAGAATAGTAACAGAACAGGTGTAGCAGTTGCCAGAATGGCTGACATTCTTGAGGACGTTCTTGTCCTCCCCCTCTCACCTAACAAGGCAAGTAGGCCTCTGTCTCATTCCCTGAGGTGGGGGATCCATAGCCATCCTGTGAAGCACCCACAAACACAGCATTCACCACCAGGGCCACATTCAGAGAATCTCAGAATTCTGACTCGAAAACTGTCTTAGTCATTCTAGGGTGTTAGGGAAAGATGTTCTAGGGACCGGGTACCTTACAAAGAACAGACATTTATCTCCCATAGTTCTGGAGAGCAGAAACCCAATGTCCGTTTGCCAACACTGCGGAGTCTTGCTTCACCTGCAGCAGAATGCAATGTGTTAACAGCTTGATGGGCACGAAGATCAATCGAGCCCACAAGGCCTAAACACAGCAGGACTCACACAAAAGGAAGCCACAGAGACTGAGGCTGCGCGGGGGCCGACACAAAACAGACTCTTGGCCTCACACCCTACAGGTCATTTGGGTGTATATCATGGTTCACAGTGTTCTGTGTTTTCATGGGATTCCTGAGGGTGAGAGCATATTTGTCACTGTGTCTGTATTTGTTTCTTGAGCTTTTTCTTAGACTCCTTTTTTCTGTTTGTTACGTCCCACTGTGATTTGTTCTTTCTTTATCTTATTTTATTATTATTTTTAGATGCCTGTTTGTATTCTAATAAGAGAGAGAAAGGGTGTAGATTTGAGTGAGTGGGTAAGGGGGGAAAGAAAACCATAATCAGAATATATTATATGAAAAAAACTATCTTCAATAAAAAAAGAAATAAAATTACAATGCAAAAAAAAAAAAAAAATGCTGAGAATCCATTACCTGCCACAGGTGTGGGGGTATTGGGGCTGTGAACTGATTTTGGAAGTCTCCCTAAGGTTCCTACACTGGCCTCAGACTCACAGTCCTCCTGATACAGCTCACAGGCACAGGGCAGCGTTCATGGCTCCCCGCTTCTGTAAGTCCCCTTGCTCCACTCCCGCGTACACAGCTTGAGCACCGTGATCCCCGCCATCTCCTCACAAGCCCCCTGTTCCTTGCACCTCCATCTTCAGTGCCAAGGAAGTCCTGACATTCTTAATTCCCATTCTCTGCATGTTGAATGTCTACCTGTTCATCAAGGCCTGGCTCAAATGCTTTCCTTCTGGAAGCTCTCCCCAGCTCCTCTGGGTTCCTCTGACATTTGTACTTGCACTATTTGATCAGGACACTTGATAATTCTTAGATCACCTGGTAATCACTCCTCCAACCTGAGCCTGGAGAGATGAGACCCAGGCATAAAGTGCAGTCGCAGGGCCCGCTCCCTTAGGGAGGCACGCTGCTGCACACATGTGTGAAGCTGACCCACAGTAACGGCTAACCATGGCTGTGCACACGGCATCTGTGACTTTAAGGCATTGGCCTTGGTAGCTTTGCATGGCTGCAGGAAGAGCATGTGAGCAAGGACTACAAATCCTGTCTTACCTCATGGCCAGTCAGCCAAAGATGGGGGAGAACAAGGTGCTTCTCCACCAGGTGACTGAATTTCCTCTCCAAGTGCAGAAGGCTACTGCACTTTCCCTGTCCCCGGGGTGAGGGCTGGAAGGGAGCGGCCGAGTCTGTTAACAGCCTTAACTCCATCTTCCCGGACCCATCTCTACTGGTCCTTTACTTCCACGCTGCATCAGTGCTTGCTATAAAGTTAGATCAAAGACATTCTGGCCTTTAATTCTTATAAATATACTTTCACTTATTTGTTTTTGAGATAAGATCTATGTAGCCAGGCTGGCCTTGAACTTGTGGGAATTCTCCTGCCTCCATCTCGTGGGAGATTATAAGTGTGAGCCCCATGCTTGGCTGTTTCGTCTTTTGTCTTTTTCTTTTTATTGAAAATAGATTTTTATACAGTTTGTTATGATTATGGTCCCCCCTCCCCAACTCCTCCCAGTTTCTTCCCATCTCCCCAGTCACCCAAATCCACGTCGTTTCTTGCTCTTTCTAATTAGAAAACGGGCATCCAAAAGAAAGAAAAAAATAATTAAAAGGTAAAACAAAAACAAACCTGAATAGAACAAAACAAACAAATGAACAGAAAACTAATTAGTAATTTGTGAGTGGTTATCAGCTGGAGATGACTTCTGGGTTAGGGTTGTGAGTTCATGTCCACGCCCACGCTGCCATGTTCTGTAAGTTCATATGTGCATCAGTCCCTGGTGTGTGTGCGCGCGTGCGTGTGTGCGTGTGCATGTGCGTGTGTGTGTGCATGTGTGTTTTCCAAGAACACATTTGTTAGGAAGGAAGCCTCGTAGGGAGAGATGGCTCAGCATCTAAGAGCCCTGGCTACTCTTTCAGAGGACCCAGAACCTACACAGCAGCTCACAAGCATCTATAACTCCAGTTCCAGGGGATCAGACGCCCTCTTTTGCTCACTGTAGCCAACAAGCAAGCAGTACATAGACGCATACACAGGAAAAACGCCCATACACATAAAATAACAGCGACTGAGGGGGGAAAGATGAAGGTCCAAACCGTGAGGATTCTGTCTGATGCCCCCTCGAGGTGTGCAGAAGGAACGCCACGAGAGGACCACACAGGGTTTAGGCCCT
Source organism: Cricetomys ansorgei (assembly GCA_026225945.1). Lineage (NCBI taxonomy): Eukaryota > Metazoa > Chordata > Mammalia > Rodentia > Nesomyidae > Cricetomys > Cricetomys ansorgei. The sequence continues at coordinate 37,985 of JAMJFZ010000536.1, read as the reverse complement.
GACCCTGGAGAGGCCTCATTGCCGTGTCCTTTATGACAGTAACGAGCCTTCACCTGGAATTTAATAAACCAGTGCATGCCTGGAGAGTGACGGCAGGCACGCAAAGCCGCGGATGGACAAAGAAACAGGGAGGGCGTGGACCGCAGCCAGGCAGCAGCCGGTCCCATCTTGCAATCTCACCTGGTGAGAGTCATTGAGTCCCCACACATATATTATACATAGTTCATATTTAATATATGTGTGTGCGGAGAGTACTTCCAACTTTATTTGGAATATATTTGGAAGCAAAAAATATGGAAAGAATCAAATAAGCAGTGTTTGGAACACACGCACACACGCACACATACACGCACACACACTCACTGAGCTGTTTACACTGTGTAGTATGACTGAGACAAGCCATCAATCCTGTAGGCACACTTACTGTAGGTCTCTCCACACTGAAGATCGCTTTAAATTTCCACATCACATTTAGCAGGCAGTCATCTATCACCCAGCCTAATAACACTGGGTACATTTTATAATTAGTCATAAAAAAACCAACAAAACAAAAAACAATCTATTTGCCAACCCCTAAATTAAGTTGGAGCTTCAACAGCACCCAGACTCTGGGAAGCCAGAAGCAGCCTTTTATCCTCAGTTCACAGTGTGCATTTCCGTTGCCTTGACAACTGTCTGTCTCGGGCTTCCGTGCCTAGAGAATGAGGGCGCCTTTGCCTGATACAGCCCCCGGGAAATGATAATGAACCGCAAGCAACAGGATGCTGACAGTCGTGAGCTTGGGTCCCTTAACTGTCAGGATTCTCCCTGAATTACACCACCCAGGTGGGCTAGAGGGAAGCCAGGAGGGAAAGGGCTGTGATGTCAGTGGACTCAAATGGAAAGTCAGTTAAATAGCAACTAAGGCCAGCACTCAGCCCTGTCGGGAAGGAAGCTCTGAGGAGCATGAGAAGCGTACAAGAGTGTGAGCCCCTCAGGCTTCTGATGGTCTCGCTGAAATATAATCAGAGCACACCACTGCAATGCTTCGTGAGGTAACGTCTAGAGACGTCGGAGAGGAGCTGGAACCCTCGCTTCTTGAGTGGACACACATGTGCCTCTGGCTCACCTGCACTTTTTGTTTAAATTCTTCCTGTTTTTGTCTTTCGGGGCAGTCTCTGTCAGTTCTTGACTGGGACACCCTAACTCACATCCTCAGTCCAGTGCCTGCTCCTCTGAGGGTGTAATCAGGATTTCACATTCCAACTCAAAGTGCTTACCTTGTAAATTAGCTCCTGGTAGTGTTTGAGTGTTTGAAACCACAGAGGCTTTGGGGTTCTTCGATGTCTCAGTTAAGGAATCACTGGTTTAGGGCAGAAGAGACAGCTCAGACATTAAATGCTTGCCAAGAACCATGAGGACCTCAGTTGGACTCCCAGGACCCACATTTACAAAGAGGAATCTGAGCATGGTGGTGTGTCCCTCCAAGTTCTGGGGAGGCTGAGGCGGGGGGTGGGGGATCTTGGGGCATACAGGGCAGGCTCAGCCTAACTGACAAACTCCAGACCAAGCAGATGGTGCTGGAGTAATGACACTCTGGACTGACCTGTTACCCCCACACGCATGCTCAGGTGCCCGCAAACTCACATGTGTGTCAGCAAGGAAAGTGTACCTACTTTTCTTGAATTATAATCTACAGTGCACAAGGCTGGCATGTGCATTGTACTTGCCGTAATCAGATATGGAAAGCTCCCCCGAAGGCCCATGGATCAGAGGTGGGTCTTAAGTCTTTGCTCCTACAGTGAGGTAGCAGATCCTTTCTGACGGGAGCGCTAAGTCATTGGCTGCACACCTCAGAGGAAATGCTGAGATCTCCGTCTGCCCCTCTTCTTCCTCCTCACCAGGAGGAAAACCTTTGCTCTGTTGTATGCTACCACTACGACTTCCAAAGCAACCAGGCTAATTAGATCATGGATTAAAAACCTCCAGAAGTATGATCCAATAAGCCTCCCTTCACAGCAAATTTATTTATCACAGTAACAGAAAGTTAGCTGGCCCCTGACAGTGAGCACAGCCATTTGCTCCATATCTTTTTTTAAAAATATTCACAGCAAGAGCTTTTGGATCCCAGTGTTCTCATTTTAGGAGCTAGAACACGAAGCTGGTAGCTGGTACCTAGTGAGACTCATGTGGTCCCTCATCAGTAGCCTTGGGGCTCATAAAGAGATTCCTAATAGAGGGGGAGACACTGAACCACGGAGCCAGCCATGAAGAGTCAGGAGTGGTACAAGGTAGGGTACTCACTGTATAAGTAAACTTCGCCAGGGCACAGCACCCAGGTGTTAGATCAAACATGTTAGATGAGATGAATACTTAAGCTGGTGGACTTAGAATAAAGTTGGTTATCAGCCATAATAACGTATTATGTGATAATGACAGAAGTTTCTAGACTAAAAGGGAATCTGCTTCAGGTGCCTTCAGACTCAAACTGCTGCAACCTCTGCTCATCTTTGAGTCTCTAAGTCGCTTCTCCATATTCAGTCTTCTACAACTCTGGAGATAAATTTCTTAAAAGATTCTCTCTCTCCCTCTCCCTCTCTCTCTCCTTCTCCGTCTCTCCCTCCCTCCCTCTCTTTCTCCTTTCCTCTTCAAAACCATGTCTCCATGTCCTATGTGACATGTTATCCTTTACATTTAAAACCAATGCGGGGGAGATAAGGATCAAGAATCCTGAGAGCAGAGTCATAGCCTCCCTCATTCCTGCTTCGAAGCCTCCCACATACCTGGGCTCACAGCCCAGGCAGGTCACAGCTCTGCATCTTTCTGCCTTCCTCTTGTGCTCTGAAATGCAGGTGCAATGACATTGGACTCAGCTGGCATTCACAACAATCACATCTAGTAAGGTCAATCTCCTTAGTGTGATTTGTCTCTCCAATTCTGTCTTTCTGGTTTGCAGGAAGAAAAAAAACTGGTCAGTTTAACCAAGCGACTTTTATACTCCATGTTGAAGCTTCCACAACAGTAAGAGTCCTGGGCCAGTGAGAAGAATCTCCAGTTGAAACATTCTGAAGGTTTGGCTTTCTTTTTCACCACCTCTACGGGGAAACATACAACCCCTTCCATAGATCTCAAACACAACATCTCGAGCTTCACGCATGTACAACAGAGCTATTAGAAAACTCAGTTTGTGAAATAGTAGGCTACCACCAGTGGCAGGAGGGAACGTCAGCTCCATGATCAGGAAAAGAAATTAGAACCTTGCTTTTTTCCTGCTCCCAGCTGAATTCTTTATCTCTAAGGGCTTCCATTCTGCGGCTCTCATCTCGGAGCTTTTTCCTCATTTATTTATCCATTTCACAGCCTTTTCTCTTCATAGAGACTTATTTCCTTCCTCTCTCTCTCTTTTTCCTTCAGGAGCCTTCAATTAATACACCAATCTCTATCTTCTGGTAGCTTGTCTGTGTGTACTTTACAGGATTCTTATAAGGTCTTGAGTTTCTTTTTCTTCCTTGTCTCCATGTTGGATTAGCTAGAGTGATGTCATGCCCCACATTGGGTGACATTTGCTGTGGTACGCCTACTGTGGTGGCTCAGCAAGAATGAGAGGGAGGCATTTTCATATGTGGAAACCTTGCCAGACCTCAGCAGAGGGAGCCACTGTCCTGGCCAGCACCAGACTCCACAGTGGAACTCCAAGTGTCTGCTCCGGTGTTTTATTGATTGAGAACTCCTTAGGTGTTCTACTGCAGATCATAAACAACTAAACAACCCCCACAGAAATCTAACACCTGCAAACAATGCAAAATGCCCTAGACCTAGGATAATCCCATACCAAAAAGTGCATAAAACAATTTCAGACACAGCTAAAATAGACTTCCCCAAGAATAAGCCAAAGGAAATTCCTTCTTCTGTGAGTTGGTTCAGTCACAGTGTTTTATCACAGTAACAGAAAGCAGCAGCATAGCACTGAAGAAAGAAAGACTTAAGTTCATAAAAAGTTTGTCCAAGGTGTAGGACACAAGGTCAGAACAAAGATATCAAATAGATGCAAGAAGTAAACCACTGAAACAAAAATTAGCACCCAAATCATATACTTAGGTACAAATCAAAAATGCTTTGCATAAGATTTATATGCTGATGACTATAAAATCTTAATGAAAGCTTATCAAAGATTTAATTAAATGAAGAAACACACTACATTTAAGAGTGAAAACACTCATTATTTCTAATTTATCAATGCTCTTCATTTGATATATAGATTGGCATAATATCAGTTAAAAATCCAATGTGTCTTTTTAATCTAATGTGTGTGCATATATATATATATATATATATATATATATATATATATATATATATATCTGTATTTTCATCTATCTCTCTGTGTGTTTCTGTCTCTTTGTCTGTCTGTCTCTTTGTCTCTGTCTATATCTTCACCTGTCCCTCTCTATGTGTCTGTCTGCCTCTTTGCTCTGTCTGTCTGTATCTTCATCTGTCGGTGTATCTATCTATCTCTTTCCTCTCTCTGTCTGTCTCTCCATATGTATCTTCATCTGTCTTTGAACTTGTTTGTCTCTTTGTCTATCTATCTGTCATCTGTCTCTCCTTTTCCCCCTCTCTCTCCCCTTCCTCCCCTTCTTTCTGTGTGTAAAATGAAGAAACAGGATAAGCTGAAAAGAAGAGAGTCAGAGGACTTGTACAGTGCTATAAATATACAATGAGAGAGGTAATTTTGAGAAGAGGCCAGGCAAACAGATCAATGAAACGAAATTGAGTGCCCAGAAATAGCTCTCCATGAGAACAGAGCACTGACTTCTGGCCAAGATGCAAAAACAGTCTGAGGTGAAGGGCTGTTCCCTTTAACAACCAGCGCTGGAGCTGCATGCATCTGTAGAGGATGACATTGAGCCACACCTTTTAGAGTGACTCAGAGTAAATAGTAGACTCACTTAGAAAACTCCTAGAAAAACGAAAAGTGTCTTAAAGACTTTTGGTTAGATACTTTTAAAATATAGCCCCAAAAGCGTGATCTGGAAAAGAAAAAGGAAAACCTGGATTTTCTTAAAATAAGAGCAGTATGCTCTGAAGAAGATACACTTAAGAAACTAAGACTGTGTCCTAAACGGTTGGAGAAAATACTGGAAAATCACATTTCTGACAAAGGATCTGCATCCATAGCACACAAACACAAAGTCAAGCAGTCTGCAATAACAGCTCAGGAGGCTCAGGCTGGAAGATGACAGGTCCCAGGTTAGCCTAGGATAGATGGTTAGACTTCATCTCAAAAACGAGCAAATGGAAAAAAAGAAAAAGAAAAGAAAACCGAATGCCAATATCAGTAGGTAAATGGTCGAAACAGGCATGTCATCAAAGACAGCAAGTGAGCATATAAACGACCAATGCAATCTGCCACTGCTGCAGTACACTCCCATGACCCGGCTAGCCACACCAACGTGCAAAGGACACGTGCCAGCAAGTATTGGTTACTTTTTGTGCAGTGATACAATATTAGGAAAAAAGAAGCAACTTAGGAAAGGAAAGGTTTGCTTGGGCTCACAGTTTCGGGGTGCAGAGTCATGGTACCTGCAGTGTGAGGTCACAGGACATCTGCAGGAAGCAGAGAGACGCAGGGCCTTCAAGTAGCTTTCTTCTTTTCGTGAAGTCCTCATATTCAATAGCGAGAGACTTTCAGCCTTTCCCTCAGACTATCTAAAGCAATGATGTCTTCCTTCCTTCTGTTGAACATTGTACAAGATCCCTAGTCTGGGAAAGAGGCCAGTAAGGTGAAATATGAAGAATACAGGCTACAAAGAAGAATTGTTTTATAGCCACAAACACCATCTGAAAGGACTTGAAGAAACAAAGGAAGAGAGGAAAGTGCTCTTAGATTCAAAGGAAGCTCAGCCAGAGCACAGGACCATGGTCAAAATACAAATATCACGTACATGTGGAGTGGAATGGTGCCTCTCACATTTAGAATGGGCTTTCCCAGGCCAGGTAATCAATCTAGGTAATCCTTCACAGACTGCCCAAGAGGTGATTCTAGACCCTGTCAAGTTGAGCATCGATATTGACTTTTACAGATAGGAAGCAATGGGATCTTCATCCACCACTGGTTTATATAATAAGTATATAAAATATATAATATATATAATATATTACACACATTAATATACAGGATATATTATATATAGGATATATATATTATAGATATATAATATATATATTATATATATATATGAATCTTTGTAATTACCCAAAGCTGGAAATAGCTCATATGACTTTCTCATAACTGTGGTCCTGCTCAAGATACTACTCAAGAATAAATAAAACATTCTATTGATTAACACAGCATGGGTGAATTGTCTACGAATTCTGCTATTAAAGAAATCCAGCACCAAAGGCTACATATTGTACAATTCTCTTTCTATGACCTTCTAGAACAGGCCAAACTATAAAGTAGAAAACAGACCAAACTTGGGTAACAGGGAAGGGCTCCCTCAGCACAGACCATGATAAGGTGAGCTTAGAATTGTTCTCTAAGGAGCTGACACTCAAGTCAATGACGATTTGTCAAAATCTGTGAAGCTATATCATGAAGAGTAAATTTTTCTGATTGGAAATTAAATTTTAAAAACTATCCAGTCATTGATTTATATCAGTGGATTGGTCTATCTTCTGGATTTAGAATAGTCTAGGGGTACGTCCCTGGGAGTGTATATACGGCATTCCCCAAGAGGTTCAACTGAGGACGGAAGCTCTCCATGGGCTGGAGGTTTGCACTGAATAAACGAAAGAGGGTGACTCGAGGAAAAGAAGACTTATGAGGAATGAACCTACCCATATTCTAAATGAAGCACAGACAGTCACTGACAAGGGCAGAGGAGAACAACTGCACTGTGCATCTTTGCACCCCCCCAACTTAGAGACAAATGGTAAAATACACATATAGACCATACTGTAATTTCACTGGTAAATATGCTTCATGTCGGGAATCTGGGTTAGCGCTGTAAACCACTTTATGTGTGCACCACAGATGAACACGTAAGGAACGCATTATGCATAATGAGAGTCAAGGGCCTCACACTCAGAGAAAGAAATTACAGATTAGGGGCTAAGGAGGCTCTGTGATGGCCTCCAGCTGGTGCTGTTTACCAACGCTGTAGAACCTTCTGGACACAGTGTCTAGCTGGAAAGCATAGAGCTACAGGGTGGAGCTACAAGTTTACAGTCAGCCCTGATTCCAGTGGAGCTCTCTGCTTCCTCGATGGCTGAGACACAACAAGCCGTGCCACAAGTCCCTGCTGGCTCAAAGACCCGGACACAATGGGCTGACCGCGGCTCTTACGCCATGGACCAAAAGAAATCCTTCCTCCTTCAAGCTGCCTGTGTCATGCAATCTGTCACAAAAATGAGAAAAGTAACTAAGGCACAGGGATGGGTCAACACAGGCTAAGGGTGTGTAGGGAGGAAGAGGCCTATCCGGGGGCCAGACGATGGCTCTGCATTTCTCACAGGCCCAGGCTGCCCCTGGCTCTGGGTGCTTTGAGGATTTCTTGCATGTGTGCTGGGCACAGGAGGAAGGGACTCTATGAGTCGCCAAGGGACTATATGAGTGGCTGTCCTCTAGAGGAACAGAGCCAGCAGAATGAATATTTATTAAAGGTGTTCATTAGATTGCTTCAGGTGATACGGGTAGCCCAGGGACAGTTGCCTGTGCACTACCAAGGCTGAGAACCCAGTAGTTGCTCAGAACATGAAGCTGAATGTCACACCAGTTCCCATCTGGCACTGACAACCTGGACTCCTGGAAGCCACCAGTCTTCAGTTCACACCAGAGGCCAAAGAAGCTGGCCTAATTATCAATGAGGAATGGAAGCAGCAGTAGCAGCAAATAGCAAAGATGCACTCACCAGCAAGGATGAAGGTAGTCAGGCAAACAGCAGCATCTTTTCCCTGGGACCTCCCTACACATGGGCCAATAGCAGAAGGTACCATGTACTCTGTGGGAGGACCGTTCCTCACCACCCGCGACCTCCCACCCGTCCCAGTTAATCCTTCAAGGAAATAGCCTTCCAGGGATGCCCAGAGGCACATCTATTAGTTGATTCCAGATCCAATCAAGTTATAAGCCAAGATTAAGCAGCATAGGGGCCTTCCTGGCAGTGCATGGGTGTCAAAGGGGCCAGGAGCACGGAGAAATGAACATACTATTCACTGATCTGCAGGATCCTCGTCTGAAAGGACGGCAGTGACAAATACACATCGAGGTTGGGCAGCAGCATCCAGGATCTGCCAACTGGTGAAGAGCTGTGGGGGCTGGCCTTGAAAAGGGACTTCTGCCCAAGGCTCGCTTCTGGCTCAGGACTTTGGTGTCACCTCTTCGACTGATGTCCTTCCTCACTGTCTCTGACAGCGGTTGTCAGCATCTCTTGGCTCTATCTGGGGAGGGCCCAGGCAGAGCAGAGCCACTTGAGCATGAGCAAATGTGTACAGATGAAGTTAGAAATACAGAAGGCTTTCAGCGATGGGGTATGCACGAAGAGAAAGGAGCCAGAGTAGGAGCTCAGTGGCACCCAGCTCAGCATTAGTTAGGTACCAAACTGACACAGAGGCAGAGGGTCAACTTCACCACGCTTTCTGAGCGGGGCTGGGAGCCAATAAAAGAGTATGCACATCCATTTTTTTTAGCTCTAGGTACTTGCAAATGTGCTAAACTACAGAGGTTGGTCTATTTTCCTCTAGAGCATGTATTGGGAGCTCCCTCTTGGTAGAGATCACGGATAGGTTCTCTGAAACATCCTCTGTCTGGTGTTACTGGCACCTCTGCTCCAGCAGTAGAACCACAAAACAGTGGATATTGAGGTAAGAAGTGGACACTGAGACTTAGAGAGGCCCCACTTGGCTGGTATGACAGCATTAAGAGACACCCACAAGGTATAGCCACTTCTGGGGAAGTGAAGGGTCTATTGCTGCAGTTTTGACTCACTGGAACAAACTTTATTTTTCTTGATGTGAAAAGTCAACTGGAAACATAGAAATAAAATTATGCATTTTCCATTCCGCTTTGGAACACATCCAGCTAGCATGGGCAGAAGGCAAAAGAACGATGTCATCCGGGCTGAAAGCAAGACAGCATGACTTTTACTTAATGGTCACTCGGAGGTCCAAAACCTCCTGAAACATGGCTGAGTTAGTTCATCTCTGCAGATAATGCATGCCCATATACCTTTCTACGTATTTTTCTTTGAGCACATCACCTTCAGGGCAGGGTTCCTGTGGGGTTGTCTATTTCCTGAGAGAGGCAGATGGGCTGCTGACAAGACCCAAAGTAGAAGCCACACATTTTCACTGAGTCTTCAACTTGACTTTGAGTCACTGACCAGTAGTCTGGATGAACTGACAACAAGCCCCCTTCACGCTCTCATGACTTCTTGTGTGTGTCCGCTGAGTTTAACCAGTTTCCTGCTCAGCTATGGGTAGGAGGGGATAACAAATCAGGTTGATCTCCAGAGTTAGTCTCAACTTCATTCATTGAGGCAAGGTCTCTCAATCAAACCCAAAGCTTTCTGGCATAGATAGTCTTGCTCTGGAGCACCCCATCTCTGCCTTCTGAGGCTGGACCTACAGGCAGATCACCACAACCACCTGTGGGTTCCTGGTGATCTAAGCTCCAGCCCTCATGCTTGCAAGGCAAATAACTACTGAGCCATCACCCTAACCCCTAGAGTATATTGAAATTAAGAAGATATCACAGGTTTTATCTGGATACCGTGCTGTTTTTACATCGGGGCTTGAGCATCTGTTACTTTGGGCATTCACCAGGGCACTGGTAGCAACACCCAGAAGATACTGATATGCAACTAAGCACTCAGTCCCTGACCCCGTTCCTTTTGTCACTAAGACAAAAGAGCTAATGATTCTGATATTTTTAACAGGGTTTCTGGACATCTAAGAATGCATGCTCATGTGTAAAATGAAAGAAAGCTGAGACCCACCATCCCAGTGATCTGTGCAAGCAGAATCTTTTCCCATGGATGACTGCAATTCTTAAATCATTATGCAAAAGTAGCTGATTTAAGCTGGTGCTTTATGAGCCCACAGTCACCATTCATTCCTGCAGCTGCAGACAACAGGACTGTGAGAGGCAAGAAGGCACAATGTTTCTGACAATGGGCTCCGGAATTAGGCTGAGGGAAAAAAATGTCACTTACGAGCTGAGAACAAAGCATGACCACCTGGGACCCCTTTTGCAAATTTAATCAGGGATCCCCCCACCCCTCTGCTGCCAGTGGGTTGGAGAAGCATTAACACAGACTAGAGAGCATGGCCCAGAAGAAACACTTTACTATTGAGAAATCCCTGGGTTGGGGGTGGGGACATGCATAGCATCGTTTTGCAGGGCTCTACATGATTACCAGGAAACATGGCTGGAGAAAGTGATGTTTCTCCCAGTACCACTAACACGCTGTCTCCTTCTAGGCAGCTGCTGCACAAAAGCCACCTCTGGGGCAATTGATCTTCGCAGAAGGATGCAATGCAGGTTCATGTACCCTCAAGGGTGTTAATTGCTGTTCGGCATTAACCTTACAGAGTTATTTTAGCTCAAACATTCAACCAAGACACAAAGATTCCTCCTTTTCTACAACTGCTACCAGTGCCCATAGACCTAGGAAAGGGCCACAAAGGGACAAGCTTTGAACTTGGTGCACGAACATCCTGGTGGAACCCGGGGGTGGGACGGTCCTCGTTGTCTGCAGGTTGGCGACAGAGTGTCTCTCAAAGACTTGCTGCCTGGTTCCCAGTTACTGTGAGTCTACAGGCTGCTGCACAAGCAAGGCCAGCTGCTGTCCAGCCGTTCTGATCCTGACCACGGAGACCCCACAGGGAGCCACTGAAATGCTGCTGCAGCTCTCTTCCCATGAGGCACTCCTTATCAAGACGTTAGACCATGTCTCTTCCCTGTGGCCACACTGTCAACTCACCACCGTCTGGAAGACAAGGGTCAAGTGTCCCTCTTCCCTCTATGGCAGTGTCATCCCTCCAGAAGACAGTTTCTTATGGCTCACCTCAGAAGGTAGACAGGGTGACCCTGCATTCTCTGTGGAAGATTCTCCACAACCCAGACCCATCAGACAAAACTCCTAGGAGGGACGTTTCCTTTCCCCAGCAAATGAGTGCTACTCTAGGGAAATGCCCAAGGCTGTGCATTTCATAAAGAAAAAAGGTTTGTATTAACTTCCAGTTCTGGAGGTCGAAGGTCAGAGGGCTACATGGAATATACATATGTATCTTCTGTTCTGTCATCTATCTGTCTGTCTGTCTATCTATCCATCTATCTATCCATCTACTATCTACCTAGCTGCCTGCTACGTGAATTTCTCTTCTGGGCTGGCTAACTTATAGCAGTTTTATAGCAGTATCTCACCTTGACTCATCGCTCAGAGGCGCCGCTGACCACGCCGCTCACAGTTCTTCGTCCTGTGCTTTCTTGGCTTCAGCGTTCACCACCATACAAGGATGAGCTTGCCAAGGACATGGCCCACACTGTGTGGCTCTGCTTCAGGCTCTTCTCTGCCTTGCTCTCCCTGCTGCCCTTCACCTCCGGCACGGCCACCCAGGCTCCCTGTGCAGCACTTCCTCCTTTTACCCTTCTGATGCTGTGCCCTCCAGATCGCCCCCCTGTCTCACCAGGCCGCCCTCTCTGCCATCTACCTAACCTGTGAATCCTGCAGAGTCTCGGCTGGAGCTTGCTCCTCTGCATTGGGCCCCCCCTCTTTTGTCCAGTCAGTTGACATCATGCTTGTAAATGTCAGCTGTCAGTTCCCTCCTCTGAACTTCACACTCACATAGCAAATATCTTTTTTATTTGTTTAATATCTATGTGAGTATCCTCTCGGCATGGCAGATTCAATACTGCCGAAATCTCAGTTTAGCTCTCACCTCGTGGTCTGCTTCCCCGGGTTTTCTCACCTCAGTGTCTGGACCACAGAGTCAGCCTGGCAATCCTCCAGCCCTCCAGACACAGTCACACCAAGCCCCGTGGAACCATCCCTACTGATGCTATAGCAACTTGACACAAAAGTCCGTTTCATTCTAAGTCAGACATGGGTCTTGTTGGGCTTTAGCCAAGACACGAGCAGGGCCAGGCATCATTCCGCAGACCCCGGGTGAGAATGGGTTCTTTTGCTGTCAGGTCTGTGACAGAGTTGTATCCCTGACAACTGCGGTGCTGAGCCTCCTGCCTTCTCCCTGTCAGCTGGGCGCTGTTCCAGCTTCTAGAAGCAGCCTGCTTCCTTCACTCACAGCCCTTTGCCTCCACCTTCAAAACCAGCAATGGCAGGTGCTCCTCTGCAGTTTAATCTCTTTGATGGAATTGAAAGGGGCCTAGAGCCGGGGTGAAAACAAGCCAGGATCAGATTCCTGAGTTAAATGATGACCTCAGGCTTCATTGCCCAGGTGCTAGCTGTCACGTACTCATGAGGGACCCCCCTCCCACAGCAGATAAACAGAGCCAATCAGTTTAAAAGATAACAAAGGCAGATTCCCACACACGTGCACATGCGCATGAAACTCTGAGCCAATCAAAGCTGTGCACGCCCTGTCCCCAGCCCCCTTCTCCTGCACGCCATAAAATGCCAAAGGACAAAGGGATCGGGGTCGCCTCCACTCTCCCTGCGTGGAGACTTGCAGAAGGTGGACCCCAACACACTGGATAATAAAGCCTCATGCGGTTGCATCAATCCTAAGTCTCGTGGGTTTTTTGGAGGTTGTCCCTCACCGGTAGACCTTGACAGGGGCTCGCACTGTGGGGCGTGGGGCCTGGGTCTTCATTCATCTGTGAAAGAGTCTCTGCTTTTGAGAGATTGTGAGATTGGATTGGATCCAATATACCTAGGACAGGGGGATGGAGAGATGAGTCAGCGATTAGGAGCTGCTCTTGCAGAGGGCCAGGCTTTGGTTCCCATCCCCCACATGGAAGCTCACAGCTGTCTTTAATCCCAGTTCCAGGGCACCAGGAATACGTGCAGCTCACCTACATATATGCAGGAAAACACTCATACATGCCACACAAGGATAAAGAAATCTTTAAAGATATATATATCTACGATATCACCTCATCTCAAAGTCTGTTCCCGTAACCACTCACCCGAAGCTTGTGTTCTAGGTTCTAGGATTAGGCACGCTCACTTCCAGAGTCACTGCAAACCTCTGTCCTCCTCTCCTCTCCCAGGACCCTGGCCTCGCCAGCGTCCTCCCACTGATTCACCCAATGATGACCTCATCGGTCTGTTTGTCCCTACATAACTATTCCTCATGAATCTCCCTTCTAGTGGGAAGGAAGCCTTCTCCCACCCGAGCTGAACCCCTCCATGGCTTCCCTGTGTTGCTGCATCTAAAATTCAGTTGCGCTTGAGACTGGTGGGTCAGTGCCTGCCTCCTTCCCAGTCTCATTTCCCGCCAAGCACCCTCCATTATCCTCTTTGCTCTTGGAAGCGTCTACGCCTTTCTCCAGACGTTGCGATGCTTGACTGTATCTCACCCCTCAGACACCAGATTAATTATTCTCTCTAATCGACTTCACCTAGTTATCTCATCAAAATCTAACCTCTAGCCTCACTTTGTCTTCATCCTGGTCACTAGTATATCACCCTATCTATTCTTAAACATGAAAGTCCACAATCTGCATTTATTTTATCCTTTACACTTACATTTGACTTATGTGTGGTCCCTCTCCTCAAACTGAACAAGATGTAAATGAAAGGTCAAGGTCAGCAATTGTCTGAACTGTTAGCCAGTCTCTCCAGTGAATACCCTGGTCCCTGACACACAATGATTATTAGTTGAGTGACCACACTAATCCGTGTGTTACAACCAAGCGTAACACTTGAATGGGAGTCACAGCTGTACACTCGATACAAGTGTGCACACTGGTTTATGTTCCCGTCATCTCATAAGACAAAATCAAGAGAAATAGGCAAAATACATCTTCCAGTAACTAGGAATATTCCCCAGAATCTGGAAAGTAGAAAAGCGAGTCAGAAAAGGAAGAGTATTTTCTTGTACCTTTAAACCTAGGAACTCCTTAACCTGATGGAATAGAGAACAAGTCACATGACTCTAACTGGCATTATAACCAACTCCTGAAAATGTCGGAGGACTTTCATGAGAGGGACAAGTGGGTCCCCTTCGACACATTCCCCAAATAGATGACTGCTGCTGTGAGCTCTCTCTTCTCTAGACACGAGGCCAGGTCTGCGCGCCCACATGCAATGCTTTCTATTACCAACTCTTACAGCTTTCTATTGCCCTTATAGAGACAAATCGTTGACTACTTTACGGAAAAAAATGGCTTGTTTTGCTCATACAGCTCAGGCTTGCACTGCTTGGAGGTGTGGCATCCATCAGCAGCCACACCTCTGTGAGACAGTTTTACAGCCAAGTCGGTTTTCACCTCCCCTCTTTTCTCTGCTCCGTGTCTCTCTCTTGACAATGTTTTCAAAGGTGCTATTTAATCTCCACCCAGGGCAATGATTCTCTGTTTTACCTCCTAGGGAATATTTGGTTCCCTGGGCGAAATTCTAGTGCTCACAACCTAGGGAGGTGGCTGTGTACCAGCTACTGGTGGGCTGCTGCTGGCCATGCTTCAGTGCACAAGATAGCCTTTCATCACATAGGAAGCTCTGATCTCAAGTTGGCGGTGTGAGGGCCAAGAAACAAGCACTGTGCGAAGACTGGATAAAGAGCATGTCCACTGGCGTGACAGTATTCCGGCTGCATAATGCAATGTTAAGAGGAACAGGACTCATCACTACAATATGTGGCCAAGGAGCCCAGGGCGCTGCTTCCCTTCACATTATCTGAAGATTGACATCTGTGGTCCAAACTACTCACATCGGCTTCCTCTTCTTCCCAGTCCAAAACAACGCATACAGTAGTTGAACCCCCCTCAACATTTCCTGTGGCAGGAGATGCTTCCAACTGTCCCCGCCTTCCAGAAGCTTCTTGGCCTGGGCCTGCCTGGATGCCTATAGCCCCTGACCACTTCTCTCTGTTTTCCTCCAGAGCTGCTTCTCATTTTCCACTTTCAAACCCATGTGTCTCTGCTCCTCATGCTACAGTCTCTATCAAGATCGTTTACCGTGTGTCCTTAACACAGTCCATGTGCTGGCAGCTGCTGGAGTGTGTAGCCTCTGACCTGCCCCAGTCCGTCCTCAGGTGCCATGGGGCTAAGTATTCCATTTCCAGCCACACTCCTGCTTTCTCTCCACTGACTTCACAAGCCCTTCGCCGTCTCCCCAAGAATGACCTAGGGGTCACTCTATTCACATTACCCCTTTCCAAATGTCCATGAAACCAGCGATCACGTGACACGGAAATGCTCTCATTGCCGTCTTCTCTGTCTACCCCTCACGGCCTCACCTTGGTAAAGATCCCACCATGTCCCGTTTATTCTAGAACCATTTCTTGGTGGGATCCCTGGAACTGAAGTTCTCCTCCCCATCAGCACGCCCGTGCCCATCAAAGTGACCTTTCTAAAACAAAGGACCATCATTTCAATCCCCTGCTTACACTTTAATGAAGCTTGGCAACCCAATGATGTGATCTCAGCCTACAGGCAGACCGCAGGACCTGTTCACATCTGTCCCTTCCCACTTTCTAGTCCTGGCTCTGTACAGCTCTTCCCACACTCAGAATCTGAATCACCCTGTGAAAAGCCCAGCGCCCCTAGTGGTAAAGGCACTAACCTCTCCTTCATTTAATGTAAGTACTCACTATCCCATAAACCTGTTTTCCAAGAAATTCTTGTTGCCATGTAACATTTAACAAGCCAATCCAGTGCCTGGGTTCTGACCAATCAGAGAGATCCCCTGCTCCCTTTAAAAAGTCTTGCCGGAAGCTTCTCATGGTCGGCTCTCCTATTCTGACTTATAGTATAGGGGAGAATTCACCCCCAACCCGTTGGATAATAAAGCCTCATGCAATTGCATCGATCTGGAGTCTCTTGGTTCCTTGGAGGTCGTTCCTCGCCCTGAGACCCCAGGCCGGCACAAGCTCTGCCTGTCCGTTCACCTGAAGTTCATAGGTATCAAATTTCCTTGGCCATTTATCATTCACACCATCTCCCATGGGCGCTTATACCTGGAATTAGCATTCTACTCACATAGAGGGAGGGGGAGGGGAGATGAGGGGGAAGGGGAGATGAGGGGGAAGGGGAGTTGAGGGGAAGGGGAGGTGAGGGGAAAGGGGAGATGAGAGGGAAGGGGAGTTGAGGGGAAGGGGAGGTGAGAGGAAAGGGGAGATGAGAGGGAGGGGGAGATGAGGGGGAAGAGGAGATGAGGGGGGAGATGGGGGGGAAGATGAGGGGGGGAGATGAGGGGGAGATGAGGGGGAGGGGGAAGATGAGGAGGGAGATGAGGGGGAGGGGGAAGATGAGGAGGGAGATGAGGGGGAGGGGGAGATGAGGGAGAAGAGGAGATGAGGGGGAAGGAGGAGATGAGGGGGAGATGAGGGGGAAGCCTCTGAATGTCTAACTGTATACAGCAGTAGGGAGACTTTAAATTGAAAAAGGAGGACAGGAAATTGGGAGGGAGGGAGGGAGGGAGGGAGGGGTGGAGGTAGACCTGGGGGGGGAGCAGTGGGGGGGGGTGATGAGTACAATCAAATACATTGTATGACTCCTCAAAGAAGTAGTTAAAGTATTACATCTTTAAATTGGAAAATTATCATTTTATACCACTGAACTACTTTCAGAGCTGGTGTTTCAAGCCCTGCTCTGAATGTTGTTACTAACATGTTCTCAGAATTACATTACGTCGCTAAGATTATTTCCATATGTGACTTCTCATACACTTAAGTGAAATGTTTGAGTCTTTTTCATCAGACAGTGTTTGTAAGCTTGTTTCCATCATGTTTCAGAGGACAGATTTACTTGAAATTCTGGCCACACGAAGACTTGATTTATGGCCGTTATTATACACTTCTCTGTCTGTTTTAGACTCTATTCTTCCTGATGGCAAAGGGCCATGTTATGTCTTGTGTGTCTAGAAAAAGGCACAGAGCCAGAAAGAGAGATGGTTCATTACTTATTTGTTGAGTTAAGAAATTGAATAAGCATATGTTTTGCTCCAAACACGTCAACAGGCCCTGGGTTGGTCTGTCCTGCAGCCGAAGGATTATCTACTCTGGCACTGAATTCAATTTACCATGATCCATTTTCAAGTCTCACAGAGGTTTAATGTCTCTAGGGCTTGTAGAAATTAAAAAACAAGAAATACGCTAATAGATCTTCATGATGGAAATAAAAGGTTGTGATAAACTAGCTAGGTAAATCAATTTTCTTCTCAAATTACCTTATTTCTTCCAATTAAAGAATCTAGACCAATGCTGCGATCCTTCAGAATTCCCTTACCATAAATAACTGGTGGTTTCTTAGTCATTTATGCAAATCACTATTAGCTTCACAATCAGTAGCAAAGCTCCCAGGGCCAGGCAGTGCTAAGCTCACATAATACAGCCTCCTCCCCCCCAGTCCTCAGCATCCCACACTGTAATGAGTAATTCAGCACACAGGAGGAAGGCTCGCTTTTTAATGCAGTCCCTTTGTCAATAAAATTTTTGTTAATATCTTTGGGTAAACTCATCACGATATAACCAGTAACTCAAATGTGACAAAAATATTGCTCTCATCTTCCACGTTTATTAAGCAATGATAGGCATAAGATATAAACATGGTGTGCTAGTTGGCAGAGGTGATGAGCCAGGCAGGCTAGTTCATTAAAAGGTACAGTAGGGAGATGTATTCGTCAGGACTCTTGAGCCGTAAGTCATGGACTGTCCTTGCTTGCCTCTTTGTTAGAATCATAAAACACTGACCAAAAGCAACTTGAGGAAGAACGGACATGTTTCATCTTTTATGTCAATTTATCACTGAGAGAAGCCAAGACAGGAATCTGGAGGCAGAAACTGTAGCAAACACTGAGAGAGAATGCTGCTCACTGGAGACACAACTACTGAGTCTACAGCACCGCTACAGTGGGTTACAAACCGTGCTTGGCTCGTTTTGGCAACCAAGAACAACAGTTAAATGAGCCAACGGATTAACTCAGGATGGGAGGTCATGATGCAAAGGCAGAAAACAAGGAAACAGGCACAGTCAATTCAATTGAGCATAGGAATTATGTAAATCGGGGATAACTTAGACAATACCGTAGCTCCACGTGAGACTTGAAGCGATACAAGTTGTTGAAATAGAAGTTCTCTGGGGTTTCCCCCTGGTTACTATTAGTTTTCCTAACAGATACAAGGCCCTAAGTAGTAAAAACTTAAGAAAAATAACTTGTGGGGAGAGGGTTGGAGGAAGCCACCATGGAGAAAATTGTATACATGGCGTCAACTGATTGTGAGATTTGGTGCCCCTTCAAATATCTGACTCTTTAGCAGCAAAACCAGGGATCTGAGGAAGCGACGCCAGGGTCGTGAGCACAGCTGACACAGCAGAGAGCATCCCTTTAGAGCAAAGGGTCCTCCCGTGAGTGGCAGGAATGTTCAACTGAGGTAGGAGGATCCATCAGGAGCAGCAGCATCCTCGGGGTCCTGGCCTGATACAAGAGAAGCAGCATGCATCCTTTCTGCCTCTGACTATGGCTGCAATCGTTACCAGCGCATGTGCACATGTGTGCCATGGTGTGCATGTAAGTTAGGGTTAGAGAACAACTTCCAGGAGCTGGTATTTGCCTTCCCTTTCCTAGCCAGAGTCTCTTCTGTTTCCGCCGCTGCATACTAGAGGGTGTCTGGCCCACAAGCCTCTGGCCAGTCCTATCTCCTCCTCCCATCTCGCTGTGGGAGTGCTGAGATTACAGGTGTGCGCTGTCCACCACACCAAGCTTATCCTGTGGGTCCCGGGGACAGAACTCAGACCATCAGGTTGCATGACAAATATTCTACCCACTGGCCACCACACCAGTCTAAGGCTTGAATTTTTAGTTTTAAAATGAGTCACGTGTTTACCCAATTATTTAAAGTGCGGAATTATAATTGTGTGCCAGTTTGGTTTACAAAGTTGTGACTTTTTTAAAAAGAATTTTTGACAGAAAAAAAAATAATTCTAATTGTCTTATTTTCACGCTTGGAACGTACTTAGAAGATCACAGTATAGTTACAAGGTTTTCCAGCAGCTTTTAGGCCAAAACCAATGAAAAATTTTGACCTGAACTGACCTAACTCTCCTACAAGATTGTTCAACCCTCTGCCGCTTAACAGATTAATAACGTGTGGGAAGACATAAAGGAGACGTAATCACCAGTCGCCAAGGGCTCAGAGTAGTTTACACCGGTTACATTACAGCACGTTTTCTGTCTACCCGTAGTGCATCGGGGTTTGTGTTTGTTTGTTTGTTTGTTTGTTTGTTTTAACGTCTCCTCTGGAGAACTAATTTTTTATTTCAAGTTACATCACTAAGTATTCATACATCTTCAGCTCCTAATAGGAATCCAATGGTCATCACATGCTTTAACTGCTCCCATTTAGCCCTGAATATATACAGTGAAGCCAACAAAAATGTCATTTCCTCAGGAATGTTAATTATACCATGACCCTACCACCAGGGATGGAAACTGTTGGTAAGAGAGATCACAAGCTCACCAAGATATGTGAAGAGATAGGGCTTCAGAGGGTGGAGCATCCTTGCTCACAGCCCCCAGCTCCCAGCTCCCAACCCTCAGTTCCCTGCCCCCGGCTCCCAGCCCCCAGCCCCAACCCTCAGCCCCCAGCTCCCTGCCCCTGGCTCCCTGCCCCTGGCTCCCTGCCCCCAGCTCCCTGCCCCCAACCCTCAGCCCCCAGCTCCCTGCCCCCAGCTCCCTGCCCCCAGCTCCCAGCCCCCAGCCTCAGCTCCAGCTCCCTGCCCCCGGCTCCCTGCCCCCAGCTCCCAGCTCCCAACCCTCAACCCTCAGCCCCCAACCCTCAGCCCCCAACCCTCAGCCCCCAGCTCCCTGCCCCCAGCTCCCAGCCCCCAGCCCCCAGCCCAGCCCCCAGCCCCCAGCCTCCTGCTCTACTCCTGTGCCTGCTGTGCCTTCTCATTTCCCCTTAGTCAAAGTTTAAATTATCATTGTGGGTATCTAATTAGCTTCATTTGTCCTGCATTTATTTATAATCTTGCTGGTAGCAATTCAAAGGGCAAGTCACCCTTGCAGTAACAACATAATTGCATCTGTACATCCATTGTATCGGTCTGTAACTTAGACGGGAGAAGAATATGGTGATTCCAAAGGACTGAAGATGTATTTTTAAGAAAAGGGATGGGTGGACCCACAATTGCCCACACACTAATGCAATGTGTAGTGTGTCATAGACCTGTCACTGCTGGCTCCCAGGGCTTTGGAGAGTCCCTCTCGTTCCCACACTGTAAACAGATGCAGAGTCCTTCTCCCCCTAAGATAAACGGCCTTCTCATATCTCTGCTCCACTGAGGAACACTGTGTCACCCCAGTCCAGAACCTTGGAATCATTCATTAATGCCACCAACTTCTAACTATTGAGTATGCAGTTGGGGGTCCGCAGCCTGCTGAGAAGTGGGGAGCCCATCCCACTAGTGATCCCCAAGCCATGCCAGCAGGATGCTGGAGTCCTGTGAGTCCACAGATCTGGTACGTACCTACTCAGCCTCTCCTCTGGCCTCATTCTGTCCTTCACATGCCATGGCTTAGCAAGGAGAGGCTGCATTTGGGTTCCCGGGCCCCATTTCTCCTGAGGACACTCCATTAGCAAATGTCGTGTGTTAAATCAATCTTCTTTGCAGGTCACAAAGTCAGTCTCATTAGAACAAATGTGCTAAAAGGCAATAAACAAAGAGGATTTGCCCGAAATACAAGGCCCAAAAGAACAGAACTGTTTTCTGTTTCATCCATGCTCAGCAGCCACTGGACACTCAATAAATATTTGGCCGGTTAGGGAAGGAAAGAAAGAACGTGTAAAGAAATGAATAAATCTCCCTTCCTGTGTGCCTGGTATAACCTGAAAATTCCAAATACTAGTGTCTGACTGAGAGAACAGCACCTGGGAGCCGGTGCCCAGGGCAGGACAGTTGGGGTGGGAGAGCTGGGGGGAGGGCAGGAGCCAGTCCACCTGACCAGCACCTGCACAATCCCCTCCCATGCGCAACCGCCAAAGATGAGCTGAAATTGCGATCCCTGCACGTCTGGTTCTGTCTTCTGATATTTAACAGATCACGTTAAGGAGAACTGGAATGCTCATCGGACCACAGTCTGGGGACAGGTAAGCAGACAAGAGTTCATGAGAGCAATCAGGGAGTTGGCAGAATCAAATGGCTGTGGCCACAGCTGTCAGCACACAGTCTCAAGGTCAGCAGCTGGTGTTTATGGGGACAGAGGAATAGTGACCAGAGGGATCCGGAACAGAGTCCCACGTAGCTGGGGGAGTCCTCGGGTACAAACTGTCCTTGCTTGAAGGCACTGGAGTTTGAATGACTGTCACTGCAGCGTAGTATAGCTTCAGCCTACTCAAATGGAATTTAATAAAAGATGGGCTTGGTATTGAACTTGAGGTTGTTGACGTTTTCTCCCAGGATCATCTTAATGTTGACATTTAATCACACATCAGAATCTTACGTAAGCTACACTGGCCATAAGGCTAGGTAACACGCAAAGCAATAAAGGAAGGAGTAAAACAGCCTGGATTTCAATGTGGCTCAAAGTAAGTTTGGATGTTTTATTATTCAGACCCATATATTTCCTTCTTGAAGCAAAATTTGTCCTTGTTACCAGAAGTCTCAAGAAGACACCCCCAGAGAAAGCTGGCAACACTGGGGAGTGAGCCCGCCTGACACTCACCGTGAGGAGGCACACAGCCAGGCCACTCCTCACCACCCCTACTCCCGCCCCCCACCCCGTTCCCCTAAGGCACAATTGACATTTGAGTAGCTGTGCTGGCCTTTCCCTCCCACACTGCTGACCCTTTCTCTGAGGAATGATGTCTCATAGGTGGTGACGGCCGCCATTGGCTTATCTTCCACAGCTGGGTGAAGATGAGTTACCAGTATATTGTGGACAGCTACCATTGGATGTCTTCCCTTGATCACAGGACCATGAGAGGCAGCAATCTGGGTAAAATGTCTGATTTCAAGACCCTATTTTGCCCCCTGGGATGCCCCCAAACAGATGGCAGAAGGGACAAGCGGAGGTGGCAAGCCCATCGAGGGACTGCCCTGTGATGAGCAGCAGAGCTGACCTTCTGGTCCCCATCTGTCTGGCTGTCACGTCTGATTCTCAGCTGTCTCATGGCTCCAGTGTGAAAGAATGTTATTACAGACCCCTAGGAAGCCTATCACAGTGTCTCCCACTGGGTGGGCACATGGGCGCATATGGGAAACCACTGGCAGCTTGGCTTCAGTAGGCTCTGTCCTGTGGCCAGGCCTGTGGTCACGTGCTTTCCTGTGGCTCCAGCTGGTACCAGCTGCTCCCTGATGCTGAGGGAGCCTCCGATGAGCTGGGCCCCTCTGATAGAACTGCAAAAAGAGTAGGATGTATTAAGCATATGTGCACATACGTACATGTTATGTTGTGTGTATTGTCTGTGCATGCCTAATATATGTCATGTGTGTATGTACTGCATATGTTTGCTACTGTGCACATGTGTTCTATGTACATACGTGTGCGTGGGGCATATAATGTGAATGTATGCACATGCATGCATCTACACATGTACTTCTAAAGTGTGAAGTCGGCTGATGCCATGGCGCCCAGAGACTAGGAGAAGCCCCTCCTTCCACAGAAAGGGTTGTAATTCCTACGCTGTGACCCTTGGAGTCCCAGTTAGACCTGGAACACACTTAGCCATGGCCCTCAGTCTCTCTCATTCACAAGGAAACACAATGTCCCCACCACTCCTCACGACTTTACTATTTAACATTTTAAAGCTTAGTTTGCAAAGTTTAATTTAATAAGGAAAGGAAGTATGTCTATTTCCCCAAATCTACATCTTCTTAAAGTGTCGCTTATTGCCCATGCCATGAACAAGACTGTACTTTTTAAACCTTTTCTTATTTATGTGATGCCAAGGATCAGAGCCAGGGCCTTTTGCAGCCTGGGCAAGTCTGTGGCTGAGCTGCGTCTCCAGCCCTCGGGTTGTCTGTCTGTGACTGGTTATGTACCCCAGGCTGGCTCGTTCTCCCAAGCTTCTAACATCTGCTATCGTCACCCAACCTGGATCCGCAAAGCTTTTTACTTCATAAAATTTAGAAAGTCAAGTAAGTATATATTAAATGAATGCACATCATGCTGGGACCCACAGCGTGAACTTTTCAGAGGTCTGCAGTGTCATTCCAGTCCTGACGTGCCAGAACTCATTAAGGAACACAGATAACTGAGACAGATCAACCCAAGCACCAGCCTCAAATGCCTTCCCAGTGTGTGTATTTCAGTGCCATTGTGGATGGATGCAGCGACTCCAATCAAAAAGTCAGAATTAAACCCAATCAATCAGAATTAATTTTACCTAAATGACCTTAGGAGATGCACCATGTGGTTTGCCACACCAAAATTAGACATCAAAGCTGGTGTCCTCCCTGCAGAGAAGATCAACCACAAACTTCCCATCCCCAGAGATAATCTGACTCCTCTCCGCCCACAGCCAGCTAGCCCTGAGGTCACCCCTCAGAATCAGCTTGTCAGATGTCTGGAGTTGCACTGTCTCTGCCGATTCTTGAACAACAGCCTCCTGCCCATTCGTCTCCCTCACAGCTGCTACAAGCTCACTGGCAACATGTGGCTGACAGCTCCTGATGCCTAAGGCAAACAAGGCGTTCAGAGCAAGTGCCTTCTTGATTGCTAAGCAAACAATCTGGGTGATATTTTTGGAGAGAGAGATCATTGTCCAACTAGGATGCTCCCAACAGGGTTCCTGCTAAAGAGGCCTCCTGGCTGCATCGCTCCGTCAGCATCACGTGGCCATGGGGGTGGAGATCTCCGTGGCTTCTGGCACCGTGATCGTAAGTTAGCTGGGAAACTGTAGTGATTTCCTCACCACACAGAAAAAAAGAACCCTCACCAACAGCATTGCACTGGTGGTTCCGATGAGGTGGGAAGCCCTGAGACACACCTTCCCTCGGTGTTCCGTGGGATAAACACTGCATGCCAGGGTGGTCTCCTGGAGGACACACAGACTAGAAAAGACAGCTGGCCTGGGCGCCACAGCCAACGATGCTTTGAGAATCAAAGTCCACTCTCGGGTTAGAATCCGGGATCTACCACTCAGAAGATTCAGATCCAAGATCATGGACAAGCTTTTGAATCCCTGTGCCTCAGTTTCCCTGCCTTGACAATAGGATGAGAACACTGACTCCAGGCTCACAAAGACCAAGGAAATTGAAACGGGCATTCCTTCACTGTCCCACAATCTCACAGTGCGTGGCACACGATAAGCAATCAAGGAACGCTAACTAATGCTAACTAGCTACGCTAACTAAATAATAAGCTGCTATTTATAACATAGAAAGGCAGTCCACACTAGAACATCCCATAGATCTTGTCTTTTTCTAGAATTGTCACGAGTACACTTTTAACCAAATAAATACTGGTGAGGAAATTTCCAATATGTGAAGATACATTTTTGTCTGTAAAACAAGAATTTTCTGTACATCTTTCCTTGATATATGGTTGAGATTTCCCCCTGTAAATGAAGCCATTGAGGTGGGGTTCACAGATATTATAGACTAGACTTGAGATGCCTGGGTTCTCACCCTACCTCCCATCCCTGGCCGCAGGAGTTCCTGGCCCACAGTTATTAGACTTGCTAACCCTAAATTTCTCTACTGCTACAAGAGAACAATAGTTGTCTGCAGAATCAACAAGTAGGTAAATAGCTTACATTCCCCCAGGAGAGTCAGCTCCAATTGATCATTTTCCTCATGGAGTTACTTTGTTGGTTAGATGCTTCACCAGAAGTCAATCATACTGCTTGCTCTGTCCTGCTGCCCATTGATCAATAATATGAATGCTTCCTTGAGCTTAAAAACAGATCTAATAAAGTGAACTTCAGCCATGTTTTGTAGCTCATGTGAGTTTTATACAAAGTTAAATATTTTAGTGTGCTTGTGTTTTCCGAGAAAAGATGAGAGGCACTAATGAAGCCAATGTTTTTAGTAAATTGATGTATTTGTTCATTTCTTTATTGTAATTTCTGTAAGAATGGCTAGTCAGTTTTCATCACTGTAGCCAAAAATACCTGCAAGAGCAAATTATGGGAGCAAGGAATTATTTCGGCTCACAGTTGCGAAAGTGTCAGTCCGTCCATCACACTGGAGAACATGTGGTGCACGGAATAGTTCATATGGTGGCCAAGCAGGCTTCCTACCTGGTCCACTCCATCTGCCTTCCCGGCCTGTCTGTGAGAAGGCACCACCCATACCAGAGTGTGTCTTCCTAAGTCAGCTAATTCCTCCCTGGGATTTCCCGCAAGACACACCTAGAGGCATACCTGTCCGTCTCCTGGGTGGTTTGAGGTTCAGTGATATCCATGGTGAACCGTGGGGTTTTTATGTTTGTTAGGGTTTTATTTTTTGTGATTTTCCAGTCATTGTGGCCTTGACAGGACCTGTGACATTTATTTCAAACCTCACACTTTTTTCCCATTTCCCCCCAGTTCAGCTTCTCCGTTAACCTAATGAGAACCGAATCCCTGGCATGACTGTTGTGGAGGAACCCACCACCGAGCATCTCGAGGAACCATCTAGAAGGCCTGCTGCGGTACAAATGGAGGCTCTGGGACTTCTGTGTCATTTTATTTTTCATGTCATGTTCATGATGAAAATGCTCCTTTCCCCTGATTTATTACATACAGTGTGCGTGTATCAAATTATCACTTGCTTGCCATGGCTACGTGCAATTATGCTTCGGTTAAAATAAATGTAAGACATGAATGTAGATGCTGAGCAAAGAGTCTAGAGTGTGCGTGCTCGCGCGTGTGGGCACACACACGTGTCAACCTTGGATTGCCTTAGAAATCGTTTGAGTCAGGGTCTGCTCTTCGGCAGCTCACTGCTTTGGGTTCCATGCAAGGTGCCCTGAAACTCTGGCAACCTCCCATTCCCGCCTCCCATCTGAGATTACAGTTGAGTGCTACTACGGGATTCAAACTCATGTCCTTGAGTTTGTGCGGCAGTCACTTGCCCACTGAGCCATCTCCCCAGTCCCCCAAACTCACTCTTAAATTTGTATTTATTTATTCATGTGCTCATGGGTAGAGGCCAGAAGGGGGATCCAGTCTCCTCCTCTAGCAGCCTTTTCCTTTGTCCTTGAGGCAGGAAACGTTTCTGTGCTTGGGTGTGGTGGTCTGAATGAGAATGGCCCCCTTAGGCTTGTGTGCCGGGATGCCTTGGCTCCTGGTCAGTGGAACTGCTGGGAATGGGTAGGAGTGTGGGCTTCAAGTTTCAAAAGCCCAGGCTCCATGTGCACACGCACTCTCCTCTCTGTCTCTCTGTCTCTAACATGTGGATCAGATGTGAGCTCCTGGCTACTCCTCCTGCTCCTCCTGCCTGCCTGCCGTCATGCTCCCCATCGTGATGGTCACAGACTTATTTCTGAAACAGTAAGCAAGTGCTCAGTTGAACGCTTTTTTTGTAAGAGTTAACGGCAGCTAAGACACATCTCAGTCTGCGAGCTGGTGATCTCCAGCAATCCCTCCTTGTCGTCCTAGGAGCAGGATTACAAGTGTGTGGGGAAACGCGCTGCTTATTACGTGGGTGCTGGTATCAGAGTTCCACCCCATGGCTTCAGAGTCAGTGCTCTCAATGGCTGAGACATCTTTCTGATGACGCACCCCAACAGCCCCCCGAAGCCCCACCACTCAGCACTGTTGCTTTGGCTTGAGTTCCCAATACAGGAATCTTAGTGCCAAGGCAGACAGCTGTTAGGTGGTAGCAAATCTGCAACAGCACAGGGTGAGCTTCATGTTCATTTGGACATACACAGACTGCACGCCCGCTCTTCTTGGGGGCGCGTCGCGTCACAGAGACCTTTAGTGCTTGCTCCCTGCCCTGCCTGAATGTCCCCTCCAAAGTTCACAGAGAGACTGCCACTCCTCGGTGTTAAGAAGCAGAGAGCTAAGAGGTGATTAGGCCGCAGGGCTCCACCTTCATAAAGAAATCCACTGAGGCTGTCGCCTCGAGAATGGGTTTCTGAGAACGTGAATAAGCTTGCCCGTGAGTCACGTTATGATGCCGCACGAAGCCCTTGCCAGTACCAACACCATGCAACTGGCCTTGACCTTCACAGCCCCAGCCAAACCGATATCTCCTGTCATCATCGACTGTCGAATCCTAACATGCTAAGACATTCACCTAACACAAATGGTCTCTCTACCTCCCGGCTTCCTGTACAGCTCCAGTCACATGCCTGGGATCTAGCCAAGGTTCACCTGTGGTCCTGAGCGGTGCGCCTGCTCCCTTCGCTGCGGGGCTGATCCTAACGGCAGTACCAAACGCAGGAGACTGGCCAAACGAGAGTCTGTCTGAAATGAGAAGGGATGTCGATGTGCCAAGATGCACTGGTGTGGGGACTGCTCACCTCACACCGCGTGACCTCTGTGGCTAATGCTCCCTGCACTCTAGAATCTGATCCTTAAATGCTGCTTGCAGTGAAAGGAACCTGTTTCTTTCGGGGGAATAGCTGCAGGCTGAACCTTAGCGATGAAGGGCCATACTGGGTCTTTCTGTCATCAGCTGGATTTTGCATTTATAGCAAACTGTATTTATATGTACCCAGTCAGGCTAATTTAGGGACACATTTTCTCATTTCAGTAAATCAATTCTCACAAAACGAGAAATCGTTCTAGAGAAAGTCTTCAAAATACCAATGACTTTCTTCACAGAAGTGGGGGGAATGAGCCTAAAACTCACAGGAAACCGCAAAAGAACCCAGAAGGCCAAAACTAAAGTCCTGACCCTGGGGTTACTGTAAGACAACAGAGGGAAACACTTGAAAACACTCATGTGGACAGGAAGGCTTTCGGATGGGATCTCAAAAGCACAGGCTAGCTTTTTTAAAACATTAAAACAAATAAATAGGATTGCATCAAAGTGCAAAGCTTCGAGAAAGCAAGAGAATCAGCCAACAGAACAGAGAGACAGCCTGTAGAGGGCAGGGGGAGCATTTGCAGGTTATTCATCAGACAATAGATTCAAATTTTTATTGTTGGAATAGATGGAAAGAGATAGAACAGAGAGAGAAGAAAGATGGAGAAGCTCTTTTGTGATGGTCCGGGAACCACACAATGCCAAAGGGAGAAACCTCCCTGTAGAGGTGGTGCAGTCCTGAAGGGAGAATATCCCAACAGGACTGAAGAGTTGCTCAGCCCAGCAGAGCTGAAGTGTCCAGCTCTGCCTCGCCTCGCCTTGCCTCCTGGAGATGATGCAGTTCTGAAGGGAGAGTATCCCAACAGGACCAAGGAGCTTCTGGCCAGGTGTCCCCAAGGCTGCAGCTCTGTAGGGAAATATCCCAGGAAAGCTGTTCTTCTTTCTTCTGTCCAATGATCTCAGCAGGCCAGTGACTGTTTCCACTCCAAAGAGAAACACTGAAAACTGAGGTTGCTCAGTCCTTTTTAAAGGGTTCTGGAACGGGTGGAGTTATCAACACAGCCTGTGATTGGTGGAGTTTATTTGGCCTGTGATTGGTGGAATTCTCAGTCCAGAGAGGGTTTGGGGGGGGGTCCCAGCTCAGGGTCATTTGTGTTTGTTGGGACCCCTTCTGTGCTGTACTGTCAGGTTGGGGAACCCCTCAGCCGGATGAGAGTGGGGTCCCTGATAGTCCCAGGGGGGAGCTTTCTTAGGAGGGGTTTCAAGTCCCAGAGCTCCCCAGCCTTGCAGAGCTAGATTCCCACAAAAGGGAAAAATGCTGGCTCCTCAGTGGTCTTTGGCATCATTTGGGGTTCCTGGTGGGCACAAGAAATGGTGGCTGGGCCCCCAGAGTCCCCAGCAGGGAGGCAAGCATTAGTCTTGAATAGCAGTTGGACGGTAGGAGAGGCTAGGTTTGCTGGTAAAGTCAACTTTGCTTCCTGGAAGAAACACCGATGGCTGTGAGGGTCCATCTTGGAGGGGGGGTGTCAGCCAGGAGTGCTGATGGCTGTTAGGTTCCATCTGTGAGGGAAGGGGTCATCCAGGAGCGAGCACAGTCCTCAATCAGGTCCTCCTTCCGTTTGACAGTTAGCCAGCTGGGAGGTTGGGCCTGGCAAGGGGGCGGAGCTAAGGCAGAGCTTCCTTCGCAGGGCTGTGGAGGCTGATCATAGATGAATGTGGAAAGGCATGTCAGAGCTTCTCACAGAAAGTGGGAGTCCCACACTATACACTGGGGGGCGCAGAACCCCTCAGAGGGAGCCCTGGGCTGTGGGCTATGTCTGTGGTCAGGGGTAGGGGGCAGAGCTCTCCAGCACAGAGCCGTGCTGTAGACTCTCCTTGTTGCAGAATCCTAACAAAAGTGATCAGGAACTACAGAGGCAAGCTACAGCAACAGAATACAGGAGATGGATGAGAGAATCTCAGGAGTTGAAGGTAACATAGATGAAATAGATACACTGTAAAGGAAAATATTCAATCCCCAAAATTCCTGATGTAAGACATCCAGAAAACCTGCGACACTGTGAAAAGAAGAAACTAATAATAGAAATACAGAAAGGAGAAAATTTCCAGCTCAAAGGGACAGAATCATAGAAGAAAATTTTTCAAATCTAAAGAAGGAGATGCCTCTAAGGGTACACGAATCATACAGAACAACAAACAAACTGGACAAAAAAAAAGCCCTCTTGCCACATAATAATAAAAACACTACACATACAGAAGAAAGAAAACACAGAAAGCTGGAAGAGAAAAAGAGAAGTAACGTACAAAGGCAAACCTACCAGAATTACACCCGACTTCTCAACGGAAACTCTAAAAGCCAGAAGGGTCTGGACAGATGTGCTACAGACTTGAAGTGACCACAGATGCCAACCTGGGCTACTATACCCAGTAAAATTTTCAATTACCATAGATGGAGAAAACAAAATATTCCATGATAAATCTAATCTATATTTATATATCTATAAATTCAGGCCTACAGAAGGTACTAGAAGGAAAACTCCAACACAAGGAGGTTAACTATACTCATGAAAACACAGGAAATAATCTCACACAATCAAAATCAGTAGAAAGAGGGGACACACACACACACACACACAACTCATAACCAGCAACAGTTGCAAAATAACAAGACCTAACAATCATTGGTCATGGGCATCTCTCAATATCAGTGGATTCAATTCCCCAATAGAAAGACACAGACTAACAGAATGGATGGAAAACAGAATCCAGCCTTGTGCTGCACACAAGAAACATACTTCAACCTCAAGGGTAAATATTACCCCAGAGTAAAAGGTTGGCAAAAGGTTTACTAAGCAAATGGACTTAAGAAACAAACTGGTGTAGCCATTCTAATATTCAACAAAATAGACTTCACACCTAGATTAATCAAAGGACATTTCATACTCATCAAAGGAAACCCACCAAGATGATATTTTAATTCTTAATATCTATGTCCCCAAAATAAGGACTCCTACATGTTAAAAGAAACATTACTAAAGCTAAAAAAAATACACACCGATGCTCACACACTGGTAGTGGGAGATTTCAATGCACCATTCTTACGAACTGACTGGTCATCCTGACAAAAACTAAGTAGAGAAATATTGGAGCTAACAGATGTTATAAACCAAATGGACCTAGTGGATATCTACAGAATATTTGATCACACACAAAAGAATCTCTTTTCTTACCAACTCATGGAACTGTCTCCAAAATTGACCACACCCTTGGCTAGAAAGCAAGTCTCAACAGATACAAGAAAACTGAAATAACCTCCTTCATCCTATTGAAAGGATTTAAGAAAAATAAAACTCAGGAATTCTTCCGAGTGCTAGCAGTCACGTATAGGGGGAAATGCCTCCTATTGAGAAATGTCTTCGCAAGTAAGGCCATTAGCAGTACTCTTCAGTCTCCTCCCCACCCACAGGGAAATGACCATTGAGCTTAACACCCATCAGCAGGGATTCTTCCTTCTCTGGCACCACCCTGTCTCAAAGGGCTAGCCCAAGGGCACAGGTTGACCACCCCCCCCCCATCCCGCGCACGCGTGAAACTCCCAACCAATTAGTCTAACATAGAGAGCTCTGGGCCAATCAAAGCTGTATGAGCCCCCATCCCCAGACCCCTTTCCCCTGAACCCCATAAAAGTGCCTGGGGGGAAGGAATCAGGGCCGCCATGCTTATCTCCTGCGTGGGATAGCCGGGACCCGACGCACTGGATAAAAATAAAGCCTGTGTGTTCGCAGCGGTTCGTGTGTCTCGTGGTCTCTTAGAAATCTGCCCGGCTTGCCCTAACACTATCAGACCACCACAGATGGTGGTGGATGTCAACAACATCTAGTTAAAATTGGATCTCTACAATGACAGCAACAACAGAAGGCCTACAAGTTCATGGAAACTGAACAACTCTCTACTGAATGACTAGTGGGTCAAGACAGAAATAAAGAAAGAAATTAGACTTTCTAGAATCCAGTGAAAATTAATGCATAACCCAAACTTATGGGTCACAGTGAAAGCTGTGCTGAGGAAAATTCTTCGCATAAAGTGCTAAGCTCTAGAACAAAAAGAAATAAACACACCTAGAGAAGTAGATGGCAAAAAATAGACTGAGGGCCGAAATCAATAATAGAAATGAAGAGAACAATTCAAAGAACCAATGAAACAAAGAGTTGGCTCTTTAAGAAAATCACCAAGTTAGACCAACCCTTATCCAAACTAATTAAAAGACAGAGAGAGAATATCCAAATCAACAAAATCAGAAATGAAAAGGGGGACATGACCACAGACACTGAGGAAATCCAAAGAATTATTAGGTCATTCTTTAAAAACATACTCCACAAAATTGGAAAATCTAAAAGAAATTGATAATTTTCTGGATAGATAGCACCTATCAACATACGATCAAGATCAGATAAACAACTTAAACAGACCTTCTATTTCCCCTAAGGAAATAGAAGAGGTCATTAAAAGTCTTTCAAGCAAAAAAAGCCCAGGGACAGATAGTTTTAACACAGAATTCTATCAGACATTCCAAGAAGAGTTAACAACAATACTCCTCAAATTATTCCACTAAATAGAAACAGAAGGAACACTGCCAAACTATGAGGCCACAGTCACCTGACACCCAAACCACACAAAAATTCAACAAAGAAAGAGAATTACAGACCAATTTCCCTCAGGAACATAGATGCAAAAATACTCAATAAAATAGTTGCAAACCAAATCCAAGAACACATCAAAGAGATCATCTACCACAATCAAGTAGGCTTCATCCCAGAGATGCAGGGTGGTTCAACATATGGAAATCAGTCAATGTACGCTGAAAGAAAATGCAAACTGAAAGAAAAAAAACCACATGATCATATCACTAGATGCAGAAAAAACTTTGGACAAAATCCAACACTCTTTCATGGTAAAAGTCTTGGAGAGAATAGGAATACAAGGAACATACCTAAACATAAGAAAGGCAATTTACAGCAAGCCCACAGCCAACATCAAATAAAATGGAGAGAAAATCAAAGCAATTCCACGAAAATCAGGAAGAAGCCAAGGTTGTCCCCTCTCTCCACACTTATACAATATGGTAATTGATGTCCCAGTTAGAGCAATAAGACAACAGAAGGAGATCCAGGGGATAGAAATTGGAAAGGAAAAACTCAAAGTACCCTTTTTCCAGAAGAGATGATAGTATATACAAGTGATCCCTAAAATTCTACAGGGAACCCCTACAGCTGATGAACAGCTTCAGCAAAGTGACTGGCTACAAGATCAACTGAAAAAAATCAGTAGCCCTCCTGTATACAAATGACAAATGGACTGAGAAAGAAATCAGGGAAACAACACCTTCACAATAGCCACAAATAACATAAAATATCCTGGGGTAATTCTAATCAAGCAAGTAAAAGACTTGTTTGACAAAAACTTTAAGTTTTTGAAGAAAGAAATTGAAGAAGATGTCAGAAGATGGAAAGATCTCCCATGCTCCTGAATTGATAGGATTCACATAATAAAAATGGCCATCTTACCAAAAGCAATCTCCAGATTCAACACCATCCCTGTCAAAATCCCAACACAGTTCTTTACAGACCTTGAAAGGACAAGACCCAACTTCATATGAAAAACCAAAAACCCAGGATAGTTAAAATAATCCGGGAAAAAAAAACTTCCCATGGTACCAACATTCCTGATCTCAAGCTGTACTATAGACCTATCAGGGTATTGGCATATTGATCAATGGAACCAAATCAAAGACCCAGACATAAAAGCACATACTTATGGATACCTGATCTTTGATAATGAAGCCAGAAACAGACAATGGAAAAAGAAAACATCTTTAACAAATGGTGCTGGTCTAATTGAATGGCCATATGTAGAAGAATGCAAACAGATCCGTATTTATCACCCTGCATAAAACTCCAGTCCAGTGGTAGTGCAGAAGATCAAAGGCCTCAACATAAAACCAGATACACTGAATCTGACAGAAGAGAAAGTGTTGACTGTCCTTGAACACATTGGCACAGGAGACAACTTCCTGAATAGAACACCAATAGCTCAAGCCCTACGATCAATGATTAATAAATGCGACCTCTTATGAAATGAGAAGCTTCTGTAAGGCAAAGGATACTGTTAATAAGACAGAATGGCAGCCTACAGAATGGGAAAAATTTTCACCGACTCCACTTCCAATAGAGGACTAATATCCAAACTATATAAAGAAAATAGACATCAAGAAACCAAATAACCCAATTTAAAAGTGGGGTACAGATCAAAACAAAAAATTCTCAAAAGAGGAATCTCGAATGGCTGAGACACACTTAATGAAATGCTCAACATCCTTAGCCATCAGGGAAATGCAAATCAAAACTACCTGAGATTCCACCTTCCACCTGTCACATGACAGCTCATGCTGGGGAGGATGTGGAGCAAGGGGAACACCCCTTCATTGCTTGTGGTAGTGCAGACTTGTACAGCTACTATGGAAATGGCTGTTTCTCAGGAAATTGGAAATGGATCTACCTTAAGACCCAGCCGTACCACTCCTGGGCATATATCCAAAGGACTTTCCATCCTACAGAAGGACACTTGCTCAACTATGTTCATAGCAGCTTCATAACAGCCAGAAATTGGAAAAAACCTAGATGCCCCTCCACTGAAGAATGGATACAGAAATTGCGGTACATTAAAAAGAAATGACTTCATGAATTTTCAGGCAAATGGATGGAACTAGAAAAAAAAAAACATCCTGAGTGAGGTAACCCAGACCCAGAAAGAGAACATGGTATGTGCTCACTTATACATGGATACTAACTGCTAAGCGCAGGGCGAAGGTGCTGCAATCCACAGACCCAGAGAGACTATGAAACAAGGAGGCCCCACTGAGGACCAGGGATCTCCCTGGTAAAGGGGAATAGAACTGATGATGCAGGGGGGCTGGGGAAGGATGGGAATGGGAAGAGAAGGGACAAGGACGGGGAGAGGGAGGGAGGAAGAGGATACATGGAGAGATGACTGGAAGGGAGGACATTTACAGGGAATCAGGAGACCTAGTGCAATGGAAACTCACTGGGATCTACGAGGGAGACACTGGTGAGGACCTCTAGCAATGTTGGCTGAGGAGCCTGAACAAGCCATCTCTGTAACCAGGCAAGGCTTCCAGTGGTGAGACTGGGACACCATCCCAGCCACAAAATCTTCAACCTATAACCTATTCTCCCTGCAGGGTCTGCTGGGACAACGGGAAAGCGGGACCATGAAGAAGCCATGCCTGTTACTGCAGGGCAGGCCGGGAACTAGAGATCGGATAGACTGGGAGAAGATTTCTGATGATGTCCTGCTCTACTCACAGCTCAGTGCCTAGTCCAGTCTCCATGAGTGAGGCTTCCTCTGGCAGCTGATGGGAGCAGATGCAGAGGACCAGGGCAAAACATCATGAAGATCCTGGGGAACCCCACAGGAGAAGGGAAGGAGGGATCGTGGGGACCAGAGGAGTCAAGGACACCAGAGAATAATCTTCACTGAGTCAACTGACCGGCACTCTTAGGGGCTCACAGAGCCCGAAGCGGCAGACGTGGCACCCAGAGCATTCCCCAAATATATCTTATGGTTGTCTGGCTTGGTGTTCTTGCAGAACTCCTACAGGCTGGGGTGGGGAGGGGGTCTCTGGCCCTTTTACCTGCCCTTGGGACCTTTTTCCTCCTGCTAGGTTGCCTCCTCTACCTTTGTTGCAAGGATTAGTGCCTGGCCCTCTTCCATCTTGTTGTGGCCTGTCTGAGCAGTAGCCATGGGAGGACTGTTCCTTTCTGGGGAGAGGCAGAGATATGGGAGAGAGAGGAGATAGGAGATAAGAGGAACTGAGAAGTGGAGGGAGGGGAGGAGCACTGTTGGGATGCATCACATGAGATAAGATAAAGTACGAAGGGAAAAGAAAAGAAAGGGATTTCTTTAAAAAACTAAAATCAGAACTGCCATAGATCTAGTGGTCCTGTTTCTGGGTGGGTAGAGAAAGGAGATGGACTCATCACAGCAGAGACATTTGCACTGCTGTGCTTGCTCTACAGTAGCTCACACAGGGACAAGCAAGCTGCCTAGCAACATGATACGGAATAAGGAAAATACGTGGTAGGGCTGGAGAGACGGCCGGGGTGAGAGCACTTGTTGCTCAAGCAGAGGACCGGAGTCAGATCTCGCAGTGGGGAGGGGAGGGCTGTGGAAACGGGTTTCCTGGGGCTTTCTGGCCCCAGTTAGCTCTTGTTTCAGTGAAAGACCCGTCTCACAGGGAACAATACAGGTCACCCACTTCCTTTTGCCTCCACTCATGCACAGGTGGACTCATGCACGCACACACACATACATGCAAATAGTAGAAACTGTGTCATGCAGAGAACATCATTCATCCATCATCTGTAGAAACACAAGTGGGACTTGAGGTCACTGCGTTAACTGTAATAAGCCAGATGTAGAAAAATAAGTCCCACACGCGCTCAATCATTTACAGAAACCAGGCAGCAGATCTCCTAAGAGAATAGTCTAGAATAATGGTCACTAAAGACTAATAAGATTAGCATGGAGGAAGTTTAGAAAGAAACTGAATAAAGAGCAACTGTTTTCCTATAGCAATGAGATAACTATTGATTAAAATAATTTGTGAGATATTACAAAATAACTAGACGAGTGTGAATCCCCAACATAAAAGCAACTGAT
This sequence comes from Cricetomys ansorgei, assembly GCA_026225945.1. NCBI lineage: Eukaryota > Metazoa > Chordata > Mammalia > Rodentia > Nesomyidae > Cricetomys > Cricetomys ansorgei. The sequence continues at coordinate 1,681 of JAMJFZ010000536.1, read as the reverse complement.
GTTTAAAAAGATAAAGTTGCCTGTGGTGGCTGGGAGACTGCCCATCAAGCGTGCAAACCTGAGTCTGATCCCCAACACCCACAAAAAGCAGGTATGGTGATTCACACCTGCAATCCCAGCACCAGGCAGGTGGAGGCAGGAGGAACCCTGGTGGCCAAATCAGCGAGTTCTGGATTCAGTGAGAGATCTTGCCTCAAAAAGGCGGAGAGCGATTGAAGAAGACACCCAGCCCTGAGCACTGGCTTCCAGAAGCACAAACTCACATGCACACAGATACACACAGGCGAAAGTGTTACTTCTATTTGCCCATCACAGAGTACACGATGTATTTAATTGTGATATATACAATAAGACCGCATGACTATTAATGTCTCAGTAAAAAATATGTAACAGTGTTAAAACTCATGGCTATGGCTTGCCATCACAACTTGTTGTGGAGGTTTATGTCTAGTTATATATAAAATAACTGTTTTTTGCACTGTTGGGCGGGGGCCGTCTAGGGCATTTTGTATTGTTTGCAGGTGTTGGATTTCTGTGAAGGTTGTTTAATTGCTGATGATCTGCATGTGCTATCTGTAGAACACCTGAGGAGTTCAGAAAGAATAAAAACTCCTGAGTTCAGACATCAGGGTTCCACTGTGGATTGAGCGGAGCGCTGGCCAGGACAGTGGCTCCCTCTGCTGAGGTCAGGCAGTGTTTGCAGTTATGAAATATGCCTCCATGTCTCCCTTGGTGAGCCACAGCAACATACTACTCCAACAACTGCCTCAACAGAATGACAGGCAATTCACATGACAGTAATGGCAGCTTCGTATAAACCACGATGGGAAACACTGACAAGGTCATTATTTCCAAGAAGCTTATTTAAAATGTATTATTTCATTTAATGAGCATTTGTTCTCCTACGTGTCAGGCAGACTTTGGGAGCTAGGATGGGATGGTGTTGAAGGCAGCCCTGGCCTCACACAGGCAAACACACATGGATGACAAAGCTGAGTATCGAGGCGTTGTCCCTGCAGAGTGCTGGGCTGGTCTTTCTAACTGGACACAGTGGAGCAGACTCTGGGGAAGGAAGGGTCCTGCGGATATCGAAGGGAGATGCTTCCTAGCAAAGAGATGTACCGTCGCAAGGCCTGGGGAGATGCCGTTTCGCTCAGCTCAGCTCAGCTCAGCCAGAAAGGCAAGGATTGGAGGGGGAGAAGGGAGAAAGCAAGCAATCCTGTGAATCACTGGGTCTGACAGAGACGAAATCACTCAAGGGACTGAACAGACATTGGCTTTCACTGTGAATAGGAGGTGGCAGTGCCAGGGGTCTACATGAGGGCGTGTACACTGTGACCTGATGGCTAGAGGAGCCAGGGGTCTACATGAGGGCGTGTACACTGTGATCTGACGGTTAGAGAAGCCAGGGTCTACATGAGGGCGTGTACACTGTGATCTGATGGTAGGAGAAGCCAGGGGTCTACATGAGGGCGTGTACACTGTGATCTGATGGTTAGAGAGAAGCCAGGGGTCTACATGAGGGCGTGTACATTGTGACCTGATGGTTAGAGAAAGCAGGGGTCTACATGAGGGCGTGTACATTGTGACCTGATGGTTAGAGAAACCAGGGGTGTACATGAGGGTGTGTATACTGTGATCTGATGGTCGTAGAACCCAGGGGTCTACATGAGGGTGTGTA